>RCUC01124102.1:0-27228 GCA_003697995.1 Taxidea taxus jeffersonii | reverse complement strand
TTTTTTTTTTTTTTTTTTTTTTTTCAGATGCAGCCAGCCATTTCCCTAGCATCCTCAGCATCCTTCCCGGGCATCGAAAGGCAATGTTCCCTAAGCCCAAAAGCTCCTGGCACTGTGCACAGATGAATAAGGTGTACCCTGGGCTGCTCAGCCCACATTAGTACAAGGGAGTGAACTGCATGCCCCAGCCCCCTTGCTCCTGCTCTGGGAAACTTCTACCTGCCTCATGCTGGACCATCTTTCCGGCACATTGATTCTGTGTGTTCCCTTAGGACAACTCTTTATAGTTGGGAAGGTCTTTTCTAGGGCTGGCTGGGCACAGCCTCAGGGCTCCAGATGAACGATCAAACAAGGGTTCCCATGTCAAAGTGTACTGCATATGTAGTCATAGATTCTGGACTGATGCAGAATAGGATGGTGTTCGGAGGCTCAGCATTAAAGCCAGAATGGCTTCCTAGAGGAGGCAAAGTGGGAACTGACTTGGGAAGAAGAGAGGCTCAAGCTGGAAAAAAATGTGATACATAAGCACCTAACACTAATGTGGAGAGGCAGCTTCTCAGCTAATGTCATCTCACAGCAACAACAACATTAGTATCACTACCAATACTACTAATAATAACAAGAAGTGCATTCTGTACCTCACATACTCCCATCTCATACTCTGTATACTCTGCCCTCACCTCCCATCTCCACACTCCAAATCATCATCCGTCTCTCACCTTTCCTCTCAATAGGCAGAAGACACCTGCTGCTTGGCTTCTCCTCCCCAAACCACCTCCTCTCTCTCCCTTCTCTCCATCTTGTCTGTTGCCCATCAGCCAGGCCAGCAGCAGCTCTGGAGTGGACCCATACACTGTGAGACAGTACTCTTTCCTTCCCTGTGATCCTACCACCACTCCTTGTAGACCCTCAAGATCACCCGGAAACAAATGCTCAATCCACAAGGCACGAGCACTTGGGTGTATTTCTTTAAATGTGATCCTGGGTGGGGCATTGCCCTCACCCAGGCCCCTGCAGGAGATTCTATAATAGAGGCCTACGATGGAGCTCAGGAACTGGCACCCACCATGATGGCCGGTGCCCCTGTAGCTTGCCTTCAGTTACATCACAGGTCACCAAACTCTTCTTAAAGGTCCGGATAGTAAATACTTTAAACTTATGGCCATCAGGGCTCTGAGGAAATCACTCAACTCCGCTGTTGTAGTTAGCAAGCAGCCACTGACACTGCCTGTAGCAGGCTGAACAGTGGCCCCCCAAAATATCAGGTCCTAACCCCTGGAACCCATAAATGTTAGCTTCTTTGGAAAAGAGAGTCTATAGCTGTGACTATTCAAGGATCCTGAGATGGGAAGATTACCCTGGGTTATATGAGAAGGCCCTAAATGCAGTTACAGGTATCCTCATTAGAGGGAGGCAGAGGGAGATCTGACGCAGACAGAAGAGGAAAAGGCAATGGCACCACAGAGGCAGAGATGGGAGTGACGTGGCCACAAACCAAGGAATGCCAGCAGCCACCAGAAGCTGGAAGAGGCAAGAGGCGAGTTCTCTCCTAAGAGCCTCTGGAGATAGCACAGGCCTGCTGACACCTTGGTTTCAGACCAGTAAACTGCTTTCAGATTTCTGGCCTCCAGAACCATGAGAGAATACATTTCTTTTGCTGAACGCTACCAAATTTGTGGTAACTTGTCACACAGCAGTAGGACACAGCAATAGGACACAAATACTACCTAAACAAATGCACATGGCTTTGTTCCAATCAAATTTTACTTACAAAAACAGGTGGCTGGCTCACAGGCTATAGTTTGCCGACCCCTGAATCAGACATTAAAAGATCCAGGTGCACAAGATGGGTTGGAGAGAAAAGTTGGAAATAAATATTTGGAAGCCATTATTCAGAAAAATGAATAAATAGATACAAAGACTTAATTGAGTTCCCTTTGCAAGGAAGGAGAGATAAAGAGGAGCCAGAAAAAATTATCCTCTCCTATCCATGATCCACTCAGAGATGAACCCAAATAAAGCCTCTGGGAATGTATGAGGTAGACAGACTCCTCCAACGAGAGCATTTTCCATAGGGACCTCAGTGGCCCATGAAAGACCTGACTGGCCAGGGAGGGGTTGGGAGGTCAGGTGTATGTGTGGGGGTGGGGGTGAGAGGCTCCCACCCATGGTTGTGAGTGTCCTCCAGAGCACCCAGCTGGGGTCAGTGCCCCCTCTCCTCCTTCTGTCTGCCTCTGGAGCAAGGACGCAGCCAGCCATGCTGAGTGCTGCCCCTCCTCCCCGACTTCTCTCACACGCCACGAAGCGATCGCCTACATGCATGTGCACACACACTCTTCCAGGTTCCTTACAGAGCAAAGTTCCAGAGACACTCACCAGACACGAAGGCCACTTTTTCCTTCAGGATGGGAAGGACATCAGAAGCTTTCAAACCATCATTCCGAAAAGACCCTGTGGGATGACAAAAGAGAAGGAATTGGGATTTAAGAGGTCAGATGGCTGAATCCCTGGGTACGTCCCTCAGCACCCCAAGCCCATCATGCGCCATAAAGTTGTGCCTTGTTCAGGTGCTACAGCCCAGCCCAGTGGAACCAACAGAACAGGAAAAGGTCCACAACACAAAGGACACTTCCACATGATGCCAGGCCACAAGGGTGTCCTTTCCAGGAAGAGGATAGTCCAGGTCGCCCCCACCACACATACAAAGCTCTGTGCCTTGCAGGCAACGGCCACAGCCCTGCTGCTGTGGGCAACTTGACGACAGGGCTTTTTAAAAGCCACTTTGTACCGCTTTGCCTAGCATGGTGTCTGGTACACAGTAAACACTCAGTAAACACCAATGGAACAGGTTAATTAATATCAGGATGGACCACAATGTCCTAAGTAATTGTTTCTGCTTTTCCTCTACCTGGCACAAGGACTCTGTTTTCATTGTACAAATTGTAAAAGTAAACCACCATATCCCCAAGTGGGAAGCAAAATTGAATGCAATAACCCTTCTTCCTCCTCCCCCTCAATGTCACCCTCAGCAGTCCACAACAGACAGGAGGTGGGGAGACACCAGTCTCCTGAGAAGGAAATGCACTCCCTTCTTTAGCAACTCATTCTCTGCCTAAATCTCACTTCTCAACTGCAAAGTCCCTTCTGGGGTCCAGCTGACTTCCTATTAGAGGGTTGGAGGCAGAGGCCTGGGGCTCACATAGAATGGAAAATAATGATGTACCTGGAGAAACAATAGCCTCAAAGGATAACCCAGCTCAGTGGTATGAGTACAAAGCACGTGGGAAGAGAAGCCCCCGCATGTGCACGCGCAAAGACACACACACACACACACACACACACACACACACAAAACCGAGGCTGGCCCACTGAAGCCTTACATTTAGCCCAAGCATCCCACAAAGACTCTCAGGGAGAGCCAGCCCACACCCTGTGAGCCATAACTGGAATCTCTGCTGTGGATCACCACCAGGGACATCACACACAGGGACACCAGAAGAGAGGAGGTTCTGCGTCAGCTCAGTGTAACAACCAGGACCACCGGCAACCGCTCGCTCGGGTGCCTTTCTCTGCATGGCTTACTCCCTTGTGGTCCCAATCAGACAATCTGCAGCGAAACAAACGGGGAAGATTGTCCCCACTCAGGGCTGTCTCAACCTCTAAACCCTGACTGCTTCAAGACTCGCCTGGGAATTCTGGCAACAGCCCAGGATTATCATCACTGGCCTAGGGAAGGGAAATGAGTCAGTTGCACACTCAACCAAAGAAGAGGAGATATGTGTCTCCAAAATGCCAGTCTGCTGAGGTCAAGGGTTATGTCTTAACCCCAGACAAATTCCCAAAGTGTCTCTGACCATTTCACCTATTTCTTCTTCATTTTTTTGCCACATGAAGACAGTGAGCCTTTTCATTCATCAGTCGCTCCCCTTTGCTGGCCCACGGGACCTAATGCTGGAATAACCCAGTACAAGGCTCACTTTGAGAAGAACGAGGGCCATAGAAGAAGAAAAACAATCCAGCTTCACCAACTAGATGAGGATCATCTTTAGCTGGTGCATGAGTTGTTTGTGTTAAAGGATGCCTCTGCATTAAAACAGACTGTTTCCATATGTGAAATATATCTTTGTATACATCAGTTTTAAAACATTCTCCTCTCTATCACTATATACACCTTCACTTCTATAGGAAAAATTTTTATTTTTTTTAAAGATTTTATTTATTTATTTGACAGAGAGATCACAAGTAGGCAGAGAGGCAGGCAGAGAGAGAGAGGGGGAAGCAGGGTCCCCGCAGAGCAGAGAGCCGGATGTGGGGCTCGATCCAAGGACCCTGAGATCATGACCTGACCTGAAGGCAGAGGCTTCAACCCACTGAGCCACCCAGGTGCCCCCTATAGGAAAAAATTTTAATAAGAAAAGTTAAACCGGGCCTGTAAGCTTCCAGATTTTTTACGAGTTCAGAAAGAGGAAGGCCCAAACGAATGAGATTTGACAAGAATGACATAACCCTCTTTTCTCCAAAACACCTGTCCTATTTTTTCCATTGCTCTTCCTCTCCCCCACCTCCCTTAAAGTATACAAGATGGCTCTAATTCCACGAAGTCCCCAAACATTAAGGAAGACCTTGGAATTCATTATAATGGAAGCATAAGATTTCCTATCCTACCCCCTCATGGCTCCTACCTGTGGAGGGAGAGCTAGAGGGAGCACTGAATTCCATCCCTCACACCCCACCCATCATAACCCACCTCTTCCTTCTCCCCTCCAGACTCCAGGGCCTGAGAGAAAGGCAGTGGCTTGTCCCCGCAGCTTGCAAATATTGGCCCGAGTAAATTTCAGTATCTTGGGTTGGGCTGGTCTAGGATTCCTAAGGCTTCCTCTTCCAAGGCCAGAGTCTTCCCCCATCCAGTTTAGAACACAGCTCAACTACCTCCCAGGTTGTGAGCCTACCATAAGAAAACCTAAAGTGTCTAGATTTACAAAATCCTTAACTAGGGGATAATCGTTTCCAACAACAACAAGATTTTTCACATTATAAACGGATTTGCTCCAGGGTTTCTTTAAATAAAAGTTGCCTTAATGGTTTGAATTAGTTTTTCATTTGCCAAAAATTGAATTACAAACAACTTTTCAACAATATATGCATTATGTAAAACCAAGTAGAGCTAAACTAATTAGCCCAGCAGCTCAGAAGTTGGCGACCTTGAGTAGAAAACCTATGTGCACTGGCTGAGGGTCCTATGTGTCAATTCCCCCAGGCCCCTGTGAAGCCCGCTGTCGTGATATATAATAAAGGAGAAGTCCATTGAACACTAACTCAAACAGACCAATAAAATAGCAACATGTTTTCACTATCAGGTACATGTCTGGGCAGCCTCATAGAAAATGTTCAATAAATATTTGATGAAAGGATAAAGAAATGAATGAAATGGTAACCCTTTCTCAAGTGACATGCACAAGGTCAGTGGCCTCATCTGTCACACCAAGGGCTGGTGATCCACATAGATGATCTCCAGGGTCCCACTCAGCTCTGATAGTTTGAGGCTTTTTAAACCTTTTCTTCATATTTATTGGCCTTTAAGATCCTCAGATTACCAGATCAATATGCTTTGAGAGAAAGTACTGGAAACAAACTCCCAGCAAGGTTCAGTGTGCTTTGGGAAGATAAACAACTCTTCCCTGGCCTCACAGGGCATTCTTTCCCAGGAATCAGTTTCGGGGTCAGGATGCCCAAGATACATCAGACCATTTTGCGGACAGCCCAAGTTACCAAAACGAAAGGCTAGTGATGGAAGAACTTCTGTGAGGCACCCATACCTCAGAGGCGGCAGGCAGACCTGACCTGCACTTGCTATCTCTGAACAAAGTATATTTGATAATAGCACCATTACCCTACAAACTCTAGACCCACTGTAGATCAGCTTCCCCCTTTAAAAGAAAAGCCTGTTGAAACAGCAGGCCCCTTACTAAATCTAAAGACAGACCAAGAAGAAATAAAAGCAAGCCCCTGTGCTCTTTGGAGTTACTTTAGGGGAAAAAAGAAAAGAACCAGAGGGCACCCTCAGGGACCTGACCCAATGTGAGTTTCCTGCTTTCTCTTAAGGACAAAGGCATGCTTTGCTGGCATTCCACACTAATCCCACCCTATTTGTGTCCTGCTGCTGTCAGAATTACAAGCCTGCTGTTCGGTTAATTAGCAAAGTTGAAAATGCTCCGCATCTATTAGGGAAGTAAAAATTACCACAGCCACCTCCCCAGGATCTCCAGTGTAGGACTTCTCTGAGCCCCACTTCTGCCACGTCCTCACTCCAAATGTGTTGTGCTTATGTTGCTGCTGCCTGTTTCCCTTGACCTTTTCCTAGTCTGCCTTCTCCACAAGGCAAAGTGCCCCTCTCCCTCATTCCGGCTCCTAGCCTCTGCAGGGCCCCACGTGGCAACAATGGGACTGGCCCTGGAGTCAGAGGTCTTCAGTCTGTTGTTTCATGGTTCCGGGATGGCGGGGAGGATCCCAGGGCAGCTGTGTGCCTTGTGCCCCATGCTAGGCTCCTTTAGAAAGCAGGGCTGAGGGGCGCCTGGGTGGCTCAGTGTGTTAAAGCCTCTGCCTTTGGCTCAGGTCATGATCCCAGGGTTCTGGGATTGAGCCCCACATCGGGCTCTCTGCTCAGCAGAGAGCCTGCTTCTTCCTCTCTCTCTGCCTGCCTCTCTGCCTACTTGTGATCTCTGTCTGTAAAATAAATAAATAAAATACTAAAAAAAAAAAAAAAGAAAGCAGCGCTGATTTCTACAAGTGAAGACACGAGCAGCTAAGTTTTGAGCAAGTGGAGGTGCAAGCCGCCAGGGTGCCCATGGATTGTTCTTTATTTCTTTTTGGTTCTCAGCCATGTCCCCTTAATGTGCACTTACTGAGAAGTGACCATGTAAGTATTTTAATATTATCCCATTGCCTTGATTGGGCCTGACCCTGTGTCACCCATGCTCAGGTAGGTCTCCACCTCCTTTTCCCCCTCCATCCCGGTGTGTCCAGCATGGAAGCCTTGATCAGAGTGGCCCCGACTCACTGAGCTGCTGCACAGGAGACATCTGGTTTCAGCTGAGAGTTCCAAGAGCTCATGAGGCTGAGTCTTAGTTTGGGTATAATTGGGACTATTTCCTATTCCCACAACCATTCTTCCATCAGTTCTTCATTGAGCATCTATTATGTGCTAGGCCTTACGCTAGGCATGGTGGTATTTAGACAAATAAGCAAGGGACCCCACTCTCCAGGAGGCTTGTGGGCAGAGATGGACAGGTACGCAGATAGGACGGCGGACATCACCTATACAGAATGTAAGGGAACTCAAAGGAAAAGTGCATCCTAAAGCCCTCCTACTCAAAGTAACAAGCCTCCCCTACCAACTAGAATCTTGCTAGAGATATATAATCTAGGCCCTATCCCAGACTGCAGAATCAGAACTTTCATTTTAACAAGAAACCCTAGTGATTCATATGCCTGATGCATTTGTGGAAGGTCTACACACCAACATCTGTCTTCTATTCCAGAGCTGCCTCAGAGGCAGAGATAGATACAAGTACCCTTTAGCCTCGTCTAAATAGAACCTCACAAATCTGATCTAGTGCTGCTCGCCACCCCTCCCACCTCCACCACCCAACGATCCCAAAGACTCAGCCACTTCCCTGGAACCCATCACCCAGATTCAGCTCTGGAGTAGGAAGGCTACGGGAGAGATAGAGGAGTTTCCCCTCCGGGGCACAGAGACTAGACCATGTCTTGTTTTTTGGCAGTCGGAGTGGTTATGAATAATACCTGTCCAAGCTGCTCAGAATGTTGGTAGCTTAAACCAGTCCCTCAGGGAGCAGAGATTTTAGTTTCACAACAAATATCCTCACTACCCCAACCCTGAGAGCCCTGCCTTCTCTAACTGCTCTCAGTATCATATATACATTTACAGATTGAGAGGCCATCTCTGCCATGGCCCTGGAAGACAAGGAGCCAGTCAGGTTTATGCCTCTCCATCGCAACTGCACTCCCACCCATGGGTGCAAAGCCCTGAACGTGGGGCAATACTGGATGAGGAAGAGGGGAAGGACAGGTGTCCCCACCTTAGAGAGCTCCACACCTAATGAGAACACAGTGCTCATCTCAGGCAATCATCTCCCTGGGAGGGGAGACCCAATTTCTGCCCTCTGAGAGTTTTCAGGCCAGTAAAATACCTAGTTCCCATTTCCCCTGACACTCAGCAGCTACCAGACTCTGTACGAAAAGCAACTTCCAGTTCTGAGGTTCTGATGAAGACCCTCCACCCTCCCTCAGCCTGGCTGTCCTATATCCCCTATATCCTGATTATTGGTGCCACTACCTGCTAACTTACCCAAACAGAAACATGGGAGGCCTCCTAGACTCCTCCCACTCCTACACCCCAAATACCAGCTCAGTTGCTTGGTTCTGCTGATTCTACCTCTTTTATTCCTCTCAAATCCATCATTTCTTCTGTGCAGTTTCCCTGACCTTCCCGCCCAGTTGAGCCATCCCTGACTATGCCTCGTACTCTCTCTCTCTCCTAAAAGTCATTTCTATGTTTTCATTCTACTCACCATTAATGGAGTCCAACACCCTGGGGTAGGGACCATGTCTTACTCTTTGCCCTACCCCAGCACTTAGCACAGTGACTATCATGCAAAAGAGACTCCAGAAATACTGGACTGAAACTGAGTATGCACAGTACTAAGAAGACAGAGAGTAAAAGTGGTGAGTAGGAAGGTGGAGGTGGAGGTGGTCTTTGAACCAGGGTTCGAGTAAGGGTAGGGCTACAGAATGGTGTCCTGGTGGCAAGCAGCATATGCCAAGGCAGAGAAGATGGGGCAAGCAGGGCATGTGCCAGAGATGGAGAGAGCGTGCAGGCTAAACAGTAAAGCAGGGTTAGGGAGTGATGGAAAGGAGGGCATGGAGGTGGTAGTTGGGCTCTCTGATCGTACTTTGAACCTAGATATCTCAACAGGGCAGGTTCCTGGGAAGGCAACAGCAAAGATGTGGCTGCAAGTGCCTTCAGAAACTCAGAGAATTGGGACTGCATCAATGCACAGGCCAGAACTGGGTGGCACCTGGCTGGTCCAAAAGGAAGGCTGTAGTTCCAGAATAGAGCTGGAACCAGCAAGCTCTGACTGTAAACTTCATATCACATTCTACTGTGTAAGGAGCTAGGGGAGGATGGGACATGTGACCCTTGCTGAGGTGGGTGCTAGAATGTGAGGGGCTGGGGGCACTAGAATTTGTCTCTTTTTATCTTCTCCTGAAGTTCCAAGAGAACAGAAAGCATGCTTGTTTGTGAGGTACCTGCCAGGCCAGTAGCAGGCTGGGAACTTGAGTAAGTCCCTATGAAGATACAACATGGAATCATAGAGGAAAGCAACTTATGGATGTGGTCCCTTCTGTGCAGGGACTAGATGGGCAACACCCTGGGGGGAAGACACTGTCAGTACAGCTGGGGTTGGGAAGGAAGTCATTGGTAGGCAGAGGCGATGATCTCCATTCCCTCACTGTGCCTTCTCTCCTTCCCCTCCTTCCTGTAGTACAGAACTAAAGGACTTGTGTACTTGTGTAGAACACAAGACAAGGAGAGAGAGGTGGCAAGAATGAGAGGAAATAGGTAAGAGCAAGACAGAAAGAGCTGTTGAGAAAGACACAAACACACACACACACAGGGCAGATGGAGGTGAATGTCTCCTCTCCTCTTTACAGATGCTAATGAGCTATTGAGGAAACTGGCTGTTGGAAAACTCCAGCGACTATAAATATGTCCCTTGGAGCTCTAGTTAAAGCAACTGCCACTGAGGCAGGAAGTGTACATTGACAGGAAGGAATCAATCTGGCAGAGGAAGTGACTGGGCAGCTTTGTGTCAGCAACAGAACACGCAGCATGGTATAGAGATCCACCTGCCTCTCCCCCACCTGCGGATCCATCCGCACTGAGGCCGGCTGCGGGAAGCCACCATCCCTCAGCAGGAACACCTGTGAGCCTCAAGCCAGTCCCAGCAGCATCAGCGGCAAGCTCCCTCTCTCCTAGCAGAGCTCAGCTCGTCCCTGGCACTTCTAAGAGAAGGACGTTCACAAGCCTCAGCTAACCCGATTTCAATGTAAAAAAAGGGGAAGGGAGGGAAACAAAAACATGGGCTCCTCTTTTGGTAAAGGCTAAACACTAACCTTTCCCAAGCCAAGTGACTACGTCTCATGCAACGTGACACAGCAGTCAGGGACTTGAGAGGACAGGGGCCAGACTGGTCAGTCATTCCACCAGGGAGAAGCAATATCTACTTTCTCCGAAGTCTGACACGCACTTGTCCATCACTCCCCACAACGACCATTTCCTGCCCTGTGCTCTAGTGAGCTGTGTATCTTGTCCAGGGTGTCTTCCCCAGTGCCTCCTCTCCTGCCTAGGCTAGGCTGGTTCCTCCTTCTCTGTATGTCACGTGGCAGGCCCCTCACTGTTGTGCCATCTCCGCTGCTCCATCTGGATCCCTCTGGAGACCCTAAGCTCCAGGGGGGTGGGGCTGGAGGCTTATTGCTAAGCACACAGCTTAGGAACAACCCAGGACAGATTCTTATTCCCCCCTCGTGCTACAGTGCCCTCCATACCAACAGCACCCACTGGCTGCTGTGCCTATTCCTACCCTGGTCCTTCACCCTGCCTGTTTCTACCCCTATCTTCATCTTTCTCTCTCTCAGGCTTCCACATGAACTCTAATTGTGGCCAATTTCAATATTAACTTTCTAAAGTCAATATTAGATATAAAGGCCTGGCTAATGGGCTACTTTTGAAGAGCAGAAATTTGTAACACTGTTGCTAAATTAGCTGTGTTAAAGATCACTAGTAATTAGCACTTTACACATGTGGGTAACACCTCTCTAAGCCCAGCTAATGAGCAAACCGTTTCTGTTTATTCTTCACAAGATTTAATATTAGCTGAGTTGAGACCTCAGCTGCCACACACACAGGCTCACTCACTCACCCTCCCTCACTCCCTCCTTCCCTGGAAAGCTTGACAACATTCAGTGTTCTCTAGATATAAGAAAATGGCCACTTCAGAAGTGATTATATCTGACCATCACTTTTTAAAAACTGAGTCTTTGCTAACTGACTAGGTTATTTAAAGTGCTCATACCTCATGGATAGTAGCGATGGTGGTAGATTTATTGTCTTTTTGCTACACTGAGTATTACTCTTAAATGGGTCCTCAAAGTAACACAGAACATTAGCCAGTGATGAATTAGTCAGTGATGAATATGAATCAACTGTTGAATACTCACAGTATATTTGCTTATATATTTAGAGAGAGTTACAGAGATATTCAGAGGTGGAGGCACAAAGTGTGTACTGTGGTTCAGACATATAAAAGGCTCAGTCCTTGGGACCCTCACTCTCAGTCCTTTTCCCTCTTCCCCAGTGTGTGCATTTGAATTTTAATTAATTTTAATTTAATCAGAACATGACTTCAGGTTAGAGGTGAAATTGTTGATCTGAAAATCCAGCTTTGGCCTCTCTCACTGTGGAACAGCAAGTATGCAAACATGGTGCTGTACCTCCCCACTAACCCCCCACTCTGCCCTGCTCCCCAATCTAGAAATGCAGGTAGCAGTAAAGCAGCAAAAGCTGACTGCAGAGCTCAGCAGGAGGCCCTCATAGGCAGCTCCTAAAGCAGTCCCTCTCACCTCAGTGCAGAGCTTCTCTCCACTCCTACCTCCACACTTTCTGACTCCATAGCTGCACCATTCTTGCCCTAGTCTTACTATACCCATCAGTGGAAGCAATACCTCAGGGACAGAGTGGGCACAGACCGGACACAGGTCCATCACAGACACGAAACACCTAGGGCCAGAGTAATGACCAGGATTGTAGAATTGCAAGAGCAGCCTGACAGGTGCAAAAACTACACCCTGAGGTCATACTATTGAATAAAGTTCAGCAAACTAAAGCATCTCCTCCCGCTTCAAGGACACGTGTGCTGCTGTCCTTGGTCCTGAGCTAGTTGCACAGTTGCTACTCAGATCAACTGCTGTCCAGCCGGTCCTAGGATATATGAACCGAATGGGAAAGAGGCAGAGATGAAAGGGACATTAAGATATATCAGAGAGGGGCACCTGGGTGGGTTAAATCCTCTGCCTTCAGTGGGTTAAAGCCTCTGCCTTCGGCTCAGGTCATGATCCCAGGGTCATGATCCCGGGATCAAGCCCCACATCGGGCTCTCAGCAGGGAGCCTGCTTCACTTCCTCTCTCTCTGCCTGCCTCTCTACCTACTTGTGATCTCTGTCAAATAAATACATAAAATCTTTAAAAAACTTTTTTTAAAAAGATACATCAGAGAAATAAACAAATACAAAGACGTGTTGAAGGCACACAGACACGGAGAGATTACTGGAGAGAATAAAAAGACTTGTTTTGGTACTATTTTTAAATAATTGCAGTAGCCAAGAAAGGTCTGAGCCTTTCTTATATATATATACATATACACACACACATGCACACACACACACTCCCCTCCCATGGAAATGAGGCAGCATAAACTCCTTACAGATCCCAATACTATGTTTTTCTGGTTAGTCATATCTGTGGTAGATGGATTGGCCATGGAAAAATTCCTAGAGTTTTAAGCAATTTTTGAATCTTTCCTTAGGTTATTACATTGGGTATCTAAACACTACCCAGTTCAGTGTGACAAATATTTATTGAGCACATATATGTTTCAGGCAGAGTTCCAATCACTGTGGATACAATGATATAAAATGTAGAGTTCCTGACTCTGTGGGACTTTTAGTCTAGGGGGTGAATTAGGCAAATCAACATGTAATTTTAATATCATATAAGAAATACAATGATAGAGGTACATGCAAGAGACAAATATTCAGAAAATACCAAATATTCAGAAAATACTAAAGGGATGATAAAACTCAAGCTTTAAGACATTGTCTAAAAACTGAAAAAGCAGTATCTAGAATAGAGACAAAGGGTTATGGGATCCTTAGAAGATTCTAGACCAGACAGGACAATGGTGAGAACCAAGGTCTCTCTGGTGGGTTTAGGAGAAAATGGAGAAGAGTAGTTAAGGCATATGTTTTCTTTTTTTCCCATGAGCCAGACCCTCTCCAGAGTAACAGAAAGATGAGTTAATGTTTTCCAGACATAAGCAACCAAGTACCCCCTGTGAACCTAGCATAACCAGGAGCCAGCATAAGCTAGGAAAGGACCAATTTCAAGACAGTCTGGCTCAGGATGCCTGCTACTTCTTTAGAAAGAAGCATAACAATATCAAGTGCTAAATAGGACACCAGAATAATCCAAATATCCCACAAGGCTAGAATTTTCCTCCAGAATTATGGAAAACAACAAGAAGGGAGGGACACTGCCTGCAAAGAGTTGCCTAGGTAACTCAACTCGGCTTACCAGAGGACACAAGCCACATATTCCAGAAGCACCGAGTAAACCAAAGCAACCTTCCTAACCCTACCTCAAAAATGTGTGTGGTTGGGGAGGGCCATAAACCTCATGAACCTGCACGCCAATTATTGCATATATGTCCATGAGTACTCAGTTTTCCAAGAATCTGTGCAATTCTAATTTTCACCAGATTTTCAAAATGGGTCAATGGTTCCCTAAATGGCTGAGAAGCATTTGTCTAACGCAAGGTCAAAAGAGACCCTACAATCTCTCTTGAGTTCTAACCACTGCATCCTATCATCCACCATCTGCCCTACTCATGGTCTACTTTCTAACACTCATGGATTAGATGGAAACCTGTGCTTGGGCTGGCAGAAAAATTAACTGAAAAGGAATGACTTAGATGCCTCAGCTTGAATAAAAGGAAGCTGAGGCAGACGGTAGGAAATGAAGTCTAGGTACAGGACCCCATTCTCTACAGATAAGGTCAGTCAGAAGGGGTGCTCTCACTGTGGTTACTGCGAGCCAGAAATGAGGTTCAGTATGAAAGGAGTTTTACAGATCCCTAGGCAGTGCCTTTCCTAGAAGCCTTCCTATCAGAAGATTCCCTGGCATCTAACCCTCGCTAATAGAGGGAGAACAACTTGACCCAAGTCCCTTCCTAGATCCATGAGGGGTTCTGGTAAAAGTTAGAGCCAGCAGAAGGGGTCTACAAAGTTGCTTAACAAGATCTCTTGGAGGCTGGTGGGATAAGAAGGGGGTTCTCAAGGGTTCTGAGGTAGGCAGCCCCAGCAGAGCATACCTGGCCACTATCTGCTCAACAAGTTGTTTTTTGCATGAGATGATGAGCTCCCCCAGGGCAGGCACAACCTGAGAGGCAGCTCACAGCCCTGAGTAAAGCCCAGGCTCTGCATTCAGAGAGAACCAAGTCTGACTCCCAATTCCAGGATGTATTAACTGTGTGCCCTTGGGCAACTTACTTAACCTCCCTGGGTCTCTGTTTCCTGATCAGAGATAAAAAACAAAAACAAAACAAAAACAAAAAAACTACTTCACAGGCTGTGGTGATAAATAAGACAAAATCTATATGAAGGAACCATACACATAACTGATGGCTAAGTAAATATAACACCCTTAACTTCTTCCCTGTTCATCTTGGAAGCCTTAACATGTGGCTTAGTACAACAGATGTGTATTGTTAAATGTTGATTATGTCAAACAAATGGTGAGTGTACAAGTTGAATAAAGTAAAGTCAGAAAACGACAGCTGAAAAATGCCTCCTAACTTTCCCACTACATACCTATAAGCCATGATGCTCACACTCATCCATGGGGTGCCTCTGAATTTTTATTTTTTTCTAGCCCTTACCCAATCTGAGGTGTTTGGCAAGCACTCCAACCTCAGCTCCCCTAGCCAGTTTCCTCAAATGTAAAGGAAAGTCTCCTATACTCAAAAGAAGACCAGCTGCTGATAGAGCTCAGCAACTACTTGCCCCTTCCACCTGTGTCCAGAGGGCTATGGTCATGGGCATCCCTCCCACTCTGATTTCTATGTGTTGGAGCCTGTAGCTGCCAGCCTCATTCTTTCTCCCCCAGCACCCCTCTCCCACTGCCTTTATGAGACTGGGCTCCAGACAAATGTATATGGGTCCACGTGGCATTTCTCAGAAGTACCCATACCCCAAACTCATGCCAATGGAAGGCCACTGTCTAAGATGAAGCAGCCCTAATATCTACCTTTAGGTGAAATATTCAGAGCCCCATAAGGAATCCCAGTTGCTTGCAGGAAAAAAGAGTAAGAGGCCCAAAGAAAGTCCACGAGAGCCAAACTGTGGAAGGAGCCGAGATGCCCTTCAACAGATGAATGGATAAAGAGGATGTGGCCTTGGGGCCCCAGGTGACTCAGTCAGTTGAGCATCTGCCTTCAGCTCAGGTCATGATCCCAGGGTCCTGGGATCGAGCCCCATATCAGGCTCCTTGATCAGTGGGGAGCCTGCTTCTCCCTCTCCCTCTGCTGCTCCTTCTGCTTCTATTCTTTCACTCATGCTCTCTCTCTCTCTCTCAAAAAAAAAAAAAAAGGCAATGTGGTCCATATATACAATGGAATATTAGAATATTACTCAGCCATCAGAAAGGATGAATATCCAACTTTTGCATCAACATGGATGGGACTAGAGAAGATTATGCTGAGTGAAATAAGTCAAGCAGAGGTAGTCAATTATCATATGGTTTCACTTATTTGTGGAACATAAGGAATAGCCTGGAGGACATTAGGAGAAGGAAGGGAAAAATGAAGGCGGGGAAATCGGAGAGGAAGACAAACCATGAGACTATGGACTCAGAGAAACAAACTGAGGGTTTCAGAAGGGAGGGGCTGGGGGGATGGATTAGCCCAGTGATGGCAGTAAGGAGGAGCACTGGGTGTTATAAGCAAACAATGAATCATGGAACAGTACATCAAAAACTAATAATGTACTATACGGTGACTAACATAACATAAGAAAGAAAAGAAAGTCCAGGCACAGTGGGCTTTTTCCTTGGTTGGCCTTGAGCTGTCAGGCCACTGTGAATGGGGAGTTCACAGAGGAAGAAAAGCTAGAGGTTGCAGATCTGGGTACCGAGGTACAGGGAGTGGCAAATACAAACCCAGGTGAGCCAGAACTTCAAATCTACCTGATAAGTAGAATAAATGATCAAAGCTGCTAAAATTCTCTGTTCCAAGTTCTCTAAAACTATTTTCTTCATCAATTCTCTAACACTTTGAATTTTTCCCAGTTATCTAGGCAAAATACCTCCAGGATACCGGGAAACCTGGCCCTCTTTGCTCTTTTCCAGCTCCCGTTAGAAGGGGAGTCCTTGCCATGACCAGAGAGCCATGAGTTTGCCTTGTCCAGGGGTGAAAATGCACATGTACTCAGTACACAGATTGCATGCTAGAGACTAGAAGAATGTTAATGTGGGGCATAAAGATGCTTATTATCACTTTATACTATTGAAAAAAACCACAAAATCTCAATGTTCAACCACACAGGACTGGTATAGTAATCCACAGAATATCTACTATATAGAGCCATTAAATATGATACTGTACAAGAGTATTAAAGCCATGGGAAATTTCACAGTCTATTGTTATGTAGGAAAAATAGATTATAAAACAGCATCTACAGACTTATCCCAGTTATAATACACTGCTGTGTGTCTATGCATAAGAACTACATATATACATGCACCCAGTGGTTATCTCTAGAAAATGGGATTATGGTTAATGTTGTTAATTTTAATATTTTCTTAATGTTTTTGGCTGTCCAATTTTTCTTATTTTTGAAATAGTTCAAGAAGAGCAAATTCCCTCCTTTGTGCATTAATCTTTCATATACAGATCTTTGTATAATATTTATGCATTTAAAAAGTTTAATAATTAGGTTGTGGTCATGATACCATCTGCAAACAGCATTTTAAAAGTGAACTTATTTAGGGGCACCTGGGTGGCTCAGCGGGTTAAAGCCGCTACCTACAGCTCAGGTCATGATCCCAGGGTTGTGGGATCGAGCCTCGCATCAGGCTCTCTGCTCTGCGGACAGCCTGCTTCCTCCTCTCTCTCTCTGCCTCTCTGCTTACTTGTGATCTCTGTCTGTCAAATAAATAAATAAAATCTTAAAAAAAAAAAAAGTGAACTTATTTAAAGTTTAGGGTAACTATTTCTATAGCTTTCAGTCTATGATGTGATTCCATGACAAATAAATAATGGCTACCATTCATCACAGATAAAGTTGTCTTATAACTAAAAGAATGAAGTCCAAATAAGCTGTAAAAAGAAAATTAATTTTTCATGAAATGTCATTTAAAGATTTGCCAGGCATGCAAATAGAGTTTATCTCAGGAATGCAACACATTAAAGAATATTCAAGTGAAATTAAATTCAAATAAAATCAACATGTTTTTGGATTAAAAAGCTAAATATTATAGCAGATATCTGTTGAATAAATCTCTAAGTACCTATTATGTGTCAAGGGGATTTTCAACTAGACATCCATTTGGAGGAATAAATGGATGAAAGTAATTAAACATTTTTTGGGGGGGGGGAGGATGAATAATGGGTTGGCTTGCCCCACTAGATATTAAAATGTATTTTTTAAAAAGCTACATTATTAAAAGGTGGGACAGACATAAGAATTAACATACAAATGAATGGAGCCTGATTCATAGACCTAATTCAGATCTGGCATGTTTAAGAACCTAATATATGATAAGGAAAGAATCTAAAGCAATGAGGAAAAGACAAATTATTCAAAAATGGCACTGGAAAAGTGAACTATTTGGGGAAAATAGTCAAGTTAATTTTTACAACTTCATACCATACACAAAAATAAATTTTAGACAGATTAGAAGCCCGAATCTTAAAAATGACATATAAAAAACACTTTAAGAGGAAATATGGGTAAGTAAATTTAACTGATCCCTGAATGAGAAAAGAATTTTCTGGGCATAAAAGCATTAAAAGAAATCAGAAAGAAAAATATTGATGATTTTGTCTATGGAAAATTTAACACTATACATCAGAGTAAAAACAAAATTTAAGAATATAAATGACAAGCTGGGGAACATATTTACAATAAATCTAACAGAGAAGGGATTACTACTACTCCCTGTTTGAAAAACAGGCAAAGAATATAAATAGGCATTTCAAAAAAGAAGAAATAGCTAATAAACATAAGAAAAAGCAGTCAACCTAATTAGTAATCAAGGAAATGCAAACTAAACAATGAGATGTTTTAAAATCCATTAAATCTGCCAAGATTTTGAAAAATCCTCAATGCTGGCAAGAGTCCAGCGCTAGCCCCCCCTGCCATAGTTCTGCTAGTGCAACCTTTCCAGAAAGCCATTTGGCAACATGAGTCATGAATAATAACACTGTCCATAACCAATGACCTAGTAATTCCCTTTCTGGATATCTATCCTGAGGAACTGAGGAAAACTGAGGACAAATATTTAAGGACAAGGAGTTTCAAGCAGCACTTCTTATTGTGATCGCAAACTGCAAACAGCCTAAATGTCCAACAGAAGGGAATGAGTTAGACAATCTTGAAATAATGTAAATAGTTTAATTAATAATTTCATAGAAGAATGTTCAAAGATGTAAAGTAAAAATTAGGATACTAATGATACATCTACTATATATGCTAGGTTGACGCATATGAAATTTAAGACATAACTGTTTTTTAACCTTCAGAAATAGCAATTTGATATGATCCTAAATATGGATATAAAGTATTTCTGGGTTTGGGAATTATGGGGATATTTCATTTTCTTCTTTATACTTTTCTATCATTTTTAAACTTTCTGCAATGAATATGTATTAAAATGTTAAAGTTGTATAATTACATGAAGATCATACAAAGAACACCCCAACCTCAAATCTATATTAAGCCACTTCTCTGCTTTCTCTTGCCTGGAGCTTGCAGTCCTCTATCTCTTTGATCTTTTTCATCTCCATGCTCTTCATCTTTGTCTTGCCTTTGATTTATCTGCATGTTCTATATGTCTCAAATTTTATATGATTTTAGTCAAGCATTTTCTGCTTCATACCACATGGCCTGAAGAGTACTCCCACTATAGATGCATTCATATTAAAATGCAAGGATGGGTAGAGGACAGTTTAGATGGTGAGGCTATTTAAATTTTAATTAAATAAAATTTAAAATTCAGTTCCTCAGTCACATTGGTCATACTTAAAGTAGTTAATGGCTATCACATTAGAGAACAGAGGCAGAGAACACTTCCATCATTGCAGAAAAATTCTATTGACAGTGCCAGTCATTTGGATAGATAGATACCCTAAAATGGTGAAGTTCCTTGAGTACAGGGTCTGTGCCAAGAGCTCTCTTGGAATGTACTGGGAATGCTCTCCATACCCTATAACCAATGACTGAATGAGTTTAAAAAAAAAAAAAAAAGCCATGATACAGCCAGTGAGGGGCTCAGCCAGCAGGGACCCACGGTCCATAAACATAGACCTGCCATGTAGGAGAGCCACAGAGATAGTTAGCCTTGGTTTAAGTACATGAGCCTAGGGAAAAAAACAAGTCACTTTCTCTCTACCTCTTTTTTTCAAAAAGTATGATTGTTAACTTTTGAAACTTGATCTAATTTTCCAATGGGAACCAAAACTTTCAGTTACTAACTGACCAGGCCCTCTGGATATTTTCAATACCTGAAGTTCTAACTATATACAAGACAAAAAAAAAAAAAAAAAAAGAATCACACTGAGTTCCATTGGCTCGGTTAAGAGTGACTGATACAATTAATGCTTAGAGTTAATAAAATACTCAACAAACATTTGATTTCTTTTCTATAGGTTATAGGTATATTTTTGTATTTGTTCACAGCTTGTGGGTACAGTAACTCATGTTGCTATTTCAATTTTAAGACATTTTTCTCCTAACAATAAAGTTCTTTCTTGCTCTGGAATGCCCTAGTCCCATTTTCTACATGGAGGTTTTGTCAATGTCCAACACACACACTCAAAAGGTCACTGTTTCTCAGTTTTCCCATTTGCAGAATATAGGTAACACCAATCTCATAAGGTTATTGTGAGAATGAACTGAGATTGTGCCCATACCTTACGACTAGCAGATGTCAGGTGTCCAGTAAGATTGAGGGAATGAGTGAATTAATGAAGTGTCTGGACTATGTGGTTGACTTGTCACTGGACCCAGCTGTACAATCCTGAAGCAGAAACAATTCACAATTTAAGACAACCATGCTCATGCTGTCAGCTCCTGAAATTGTAGACAAAATAACTAGGAGGAAATAAGCTGCCTTCTGAGAACATGTCTTGCAAATTCAGACTAATGCAAAGGTAGGGACATTATAGTTCTCATGGAACATAATCTTCCCTCCAACTCTAAAAGTATCTGATTCTGTGTTTGTGCAAATGGCAAGAGTAGTCAACAATCTAATCATTTCAGCCTTGGGGCTCCATACCTAAAATCTTAATATCAAAATCTGTATGTAGACTCGTAAGTGTTTACCATCCAACAACAGGTACCCAGGTGTGTAAAGAGCAACAGAGTGATAGTTCTGGTATTGTTCAAGGCTAATACCATTCCTGACCCTGAACATACTACACTACGAATCTAGAGACCTGAGCTCTCTTTGTGCTTTTTCAAAGTCTCTTCCACGGTCTGGCCTTCATTTTCAATACCAGTAAAATGAACGAGTCAGACAAGATGATATTTGAGTCTGTACCCTCCCTGGCTGTTCCATTTCCTGATTCCATGGCAAGAAGTTAGAGAAGAGGGCAACCCAGGAAGAAATGGAGAACCTCAGGGGTGAGAACCATGCTGGGGAGATACCATATTTAATTAATGTAAAATGCATCATTAGTTCATGTACCATTAAGAAAGAAAAAACTGTTGCAATTAAACTACTACACACCATAAACTAGAAGATGCAGCCTGATTTTAGAGATGGCAAAATGTGGGGAGGAAAATGGCATCTTAGAATCAAGGGAATGTGGGAACTAACTAGGCACTTGTTACATTCTAGGCATGGAGCTAAGTATTTTATACATATTATTTTATTTAACCCTAAAACAACCCTGTGACATAGAAATGTGTGAAAGATCAGCATTTTACAAAGGGAAAAAGTGAGGTACAAATTTGCTTAAGGACTTGTCTATAGAAGAGATGAGATTTGAACCTACAAATATTTCACTCCAAACTCTGTCTTCTTAACCCTTAACCCTTTGAAGAAAGGCCGGAGAATTTGGTACAAAGTGAAAATGAGCTGTCTGATAGAGATAAGGCTAAAACATTAAAATTGTCAGCACACGTTAACAGAAATTACTAGGATAAAATACTTAGGACTAGAAGGGACCTTAGAGATAATGTAATAAAGCACATGCTCTACGAAGAAACTCAAAAGTCCAGAGGTATTATGTCATTTGCCCAGTGTTACACACCCAGTTGTGCAAAAGCTAGGATTCTAGAATTTGCCCAATAATAAGATCAAGCTCACAAGTCTATAGTTTCCTGAATCTGCTCATTCTGGGCATTTTCCCATCTTTAGTCAACGATTTCTTAGTGATTTCCCCGTGATCACGTAGGCAAGTTCCTTTAGTGTTTCAGTTAGCAAGTTCCTTTAGGCAGTTCCCTCTAGCCTGAGCTACAGAGCCATTCCCAAAGCAGTATGCAGAGGTGGACAGAACAGCTAGACTGGGTTCTAACCCTCTTAGTTCTAGGATCCCAGAGTGCTTAATTCTTGGTGTCTTGTTAATTCATATATAACATGAGCCTGACACTACCAACCTCACACAGAGGCAATGTATGTACATTGTCCTGGTGGTCCATAGCTGGTAGACAATCCATGGCAGTTATTATAGCCATGATGCTTAAAGTAGCTTGGTGCTTTGACTAGTCCCTTACCTTTGCGGACCATCAGTTCATGTATGATAACCTGTTTTTCATTTTCCATTGTGAAGCATGTTCACTTACCTGGAAACAGCAGCAGCAGCACAACATGCCTGTATCTCTGTTTTCATCTCCCTTTTCAGCAAAACAGCTTCTCCCAGCAGAAGGACAAAACCCTTCTCTACCATTACTGCTCACAAGTTTGCCTCCTGTGGCTTTAATCCAGTCCCCTGACCTTCCTTTAAATTTTTGTATAAGGCCTTTACAAATCAGCTGTCTTGAAGAAGTCCCTTTTTTTTTTATGATTCATCCTATTTGTCTTAAAATGAAGGCCAACCCCTTGCCAAAGTGGGGGCAGCCCTCAAGATTTCACAGCCACTTGAAGCTCAAGGTCAAATCAATTTATGCAATCTTCCAACTATTGCAGGTTGACTACCAGTAGAGAAAAAAGCTCCTTCCTTCCTTTGTAGGGATCTTTATGCTTCTAGTACATACATGTTAGAAGACAATGTGTGATAATTATATTGCAGGCTGCCTGGAGAAAGGACAGGCCCTCAAGCTGGGATGTGGAAAATGCCAAAGAAGCTGAGTAGCCAGGATGTGGGCTGACTTAATAGACCTACTTTCCATTTTAAAGATACATAACTGGGGGGAAGTCGTGTGCCCAACCCCACAGTTAACCACCCAAAAAAGCCCAGCTGCTGTAACCAGCAGGCATGACCAAGGCACCCCCACTCCCCTCGTGATAGCTTACTTCACAAAACACATCACAAGAGCCCAAATTTCAGCTCCTACCCTGCCTGGGTGTTGTTTTGTTCTTGCTGCTTTTATGGAACTCTAAGGTAGATGTTTGCTGCCATGATTAAAGGTTACTACCTAGGCATAGGCTTCCTAGATGCCTTAATATATCTTGTTGATTAATTCTCACAACTACCCAATGGGGTATATATTAGTTTCCACATTTTATGGGTGAAAGCTAAGGATTAGAGAAATCAAGTAATTTACCCAAAGTCACAGAGCTAGGAAAAGACGAAGACAGATTTTGAACTCAGGTCTATACGTCTCATTCCAAGATCTGTGCACAAAACCATGTGGGTCTGTCTCATCTAGTTCCTGAGTCACCCTGAGTCAAGGCACATCCAGAGCTTCAGTACCTATAGGACTGGGATCTAGCCATGTTTGGTACAGTCCCAGACACAGAATTTGATGTGTCTGGGATGAACCTCCAGCCCTCAAGTCTCTATGGAGTCACAGGGTAGCCAAACTCACTGAGTACCTCAGTTTCCTGCTGAGCACTACAGTTAGTACCCTGCTATGAGCACTGTCCTCTGAAACCCCACCTGACCAGTTAGGGCCTCACTCATCCCTTGCCATGTCCCTCTTCTGGCACTCCCTGGGGGAGGGAAGTAGGTCTGAGTCCCTATATCCCTAAGTCACTATCTGGGACCTCCCAGAAATGGATGGGTGGCCTCATAGTACAGGACCACAGACTCACCTGACCTTGCGTGTTTCCTATCACTTGTGAACTCTGGGACACCTCCCTCCCAGGACTGCCTGTTCCTCCCTCACCTGCCTAAGATGGTGGTGCTGGCCTGAAGGAAACTTGCCCTTGTGATATTCCATTGGATCCTAAGTCCTTCACTGCAGACTATTTGTCCCTTCCAGGACAGCCCCACAGTCTGAGTCTGAGTCTCAACCAGACATTCTGCCAACCCTTTCAAAAGTGCCAATGCCAATCTCATTTTGAGGTACAAAGTCAGTTTTCTTCATATAAATAAGTGACTAAAATAACCCATAAAAGACTGAAACATTTCAGACAACAACTATAATTGGCTAAGTTAAAATGAAAAGACCCACAAAACTCCCCACCCCACTGACTGCTAATGATGTGGTAATTACAAACACGGCAGCAAATATTATTACCAACTTCAAGTGTTAACTTGAAACCAGCTGGTACAGTCAGCAAAACACTCCAGTCCTAGAAAGTTTGGAGAGCTCTTGTAACACAGTAAATCCAGCAACTGCAAACGTAACCTAGATGAAATCTGTGTCTGACTGTGGTAACACAGTTGCACTTCTCCAACTGTCACGCTACCCAGAATACCCTCGGGACTAAACACAAGAAGTATTCCATGGTGACCCAGATTGGCCTAGATACCTGGTGGCAATTGTTTCTACCAACCCATGTGAGGATGGGTTGGAGACTGGCCAGGTGGTCACCAAGCCCATTGCTTCTTTTGAAGGACACAACTCTGACACTTGCTAGCTTCACTTACAGTTAGGAGCAGCCATGTGACTGAGCTCTAGCCAATGGAAGATGGGAAGAAGTGTTAATACACCATTCCCAGGACTGGACCAGGAAATCATCCCACACTCGCCCCCATCCTGTGAAGGCTGGATGCAGAGGTTCCAGGAGAGAACCCCAAGGGATAGCAAATTCGCCAAATGGAAGAAGCATGGGTCCTGGGTTTTCATCCAACTGGGAGCATTTGTAGTGGACTGCAATGTGATCAAGAAATAGCTTCTATTATGCCACCCCTGATAACTGCAGGTTATTACAGTAGTCAACCTGTGCAGACCAATAAGCAGAGAACACTGACATGGTTGATATAATTTTGGAAAAATACCAGTGTAGTAAACTGTGGAGACTGAAGAAATCACTTTCTATCCCCATTCCAAAGTCTTCTGTCCAATGTCACTATGTACTGTAAAGCGTGGACATGGTCTCTCTCTTTTTTTTAAATATTTTATTTATTTGACAGACGGAGATCACAAGTAGGCAGAGAGGCAGGCGGAGGGGGGGGTGGGAAGCAGGGTTCCCTGCTGAGCAGAGAGCCCGATTGTGGGGCTCCATCCCAGGACCCTAAGATCACGACCAGAGGCTTAACCCACTGAGCCACCCAGGTGCCCCAACATGGTTTCTTTTTAAAGAAACAAGAATAGGTTAGTGATCTGGGCACAAAAACTGCAGGAGAACAGTAAGGGTGCCTGGGTGATTCAGTTGGTTAAGCATCTGCTTTTGGCTCAAGTCATGATACCAGGGTCCTGGGATCGAGCCCCACATCAGGCTCCCTGCTCAGTGGGGAGTCTGCTTCTTTCTCTCCCTCTGACCCTCTCCCTGCTTTGTGCTCTCTCTCTCTCTCTCACTTGTTCACCCTCTCTCCAAAATAAATAAATAAATAAATAAATAAATAAATAAATAAATAAATAAAATAAAATAAAATAAAATAAAGAGGAAAAGAATAAACACTGGAAAAAGGAAAACTGGGAGGACTTAGCTATAAGCGACCAATAGTCAGCCAGCTCTCCACTATTCTCTCCAAAAGAATCCACCCGTGCCTCTGACAAACACATGTGAAAATAACAGGTGAACTTTAGAGAGCCAGATGAACACAACTACTACTATCGTTCTGCTTCCTTATCTAAATCCTTGGGGCCTTGTCTCTCACCCAGCCTAGCTCCAGTTGCATTTCCAGCCACCAAAAGCTGTTTCCATTGAGATGGCACCCAAAGTCTGAAATCTTCCAAGTTCTCAACTTTGTGTCTCCACCAGGTTGGAGAGGGGAATAATCATCTTCTTCACACCTCACATAAGCCAGACCCATATACAACAATTGTAATTATATACTATTATATATGTATATTATAATTATAGTAATTACCTCATTAAACCCTCTCATATTCCTTCTTGAGATAGATATCATTTCTGTATCTATCTCTATACCTATCTGTATCTCTATAGAGATAGATACCAATAAGGGAAGATAGATTGAGAGGAACATTATTTCCACAAATATGGAAACTGAGACTCATAGAAATCAAACGATTTGCCCAAGGTCACACAACCGGTAACTAGGATGGAGAGGATGATCTTCCTCTATAGGAACACCATAACTGATGAGAACAGTCCCTTAAACGGCTATTTACCCCTGGCGATGCGCTGGAGCCTGCTGTTCTGGCTCCCAAGAGTCAATTGTAATTTTCAGGATTTTTGCCAACTGGTTGTTAAAGAGGTTAGTAGCTTGAAAAATCTGCCACAGACAGGAGTATTTACACAATGGAAATCAGCAAATGTTACAAATGTTACAATCAGGGCCTTATTCCCCCTGGGAAGCATTTCCCAGCACATCACAATTTTCTATCTTGTTTTTAGAGATAGAGGGGAAGACAGTGAGAAAGAGAGAAAGAGAGAGAGGACCTTAAGCAGGCTCCACATCCAGCACAGAGCCCAACAACAGGCTCAATCTCACAACCCTGAGATCATGACCTGAGATAAAATCAAGAACCAGCCATTTAACTGAGCCACCCAGGTACCAAAACTACAGCTTTCCATTTGGACCAATATGGCAAGGCAACACTGTTCCTTTGTTGAGATTTCCAGGAATAAGAAGTAGAAAGAAATAGACCCTAATTGCAGACTTTACAAACAAAAAGTTACAAAAGTAAAGGCAAATGTTACAAAGACATAAAGAATGAGGCAGAAATAAGTGTTCCTTAGCATGGCTCAAGCTGCTGACAGTTCCTTTCCTAAGAAGCTGGTAAGGAACAATTAGGAAAGATGATTCTGGTTGTAGGTGGGAAGGCAGTTAGATTCTGGGGCAATGTGGAGAACCACTGCAGAAAGAAAGATTTTAGAGCTTTAGTTTTAAACTAAGGAATGAGGGAGACACCATAAGTCTCTTGAGGTAAACTCCGAAACAGTGACTTTTTCTTAACAAACATGAAATTAGCACATTAATGCAGAGCACAGATAACCCACAGCAGAAAATAAAATTGCATGATACATTCTGAAGCTACAGGTAAGCGACTGGATGATCATCCTTGATTAACTGCACACGATGTACCCTCTGGGATCAGAGTACATCTTAATTTGCCACCCAGTATTTGGGGAAAGGAGCATAGAAGCTTATGGAAAGTTTAGAGGCAGTCAGCCTGCTTCACTTTTTTCTTATTGAATAAACATTCTACATGTGGAAAATAATCTCCATGTAAAAAATAAAAACATTGTGTTTTTTCCTTTGGGGCCCAGAGTAGTTGTTCTCAAACATGGCTAATCATCAGATATGGTTGAGAGAATTTTTTAAAAATATAGACTCTGGCACTTATATTTAAATTTAAACTCAGTGAGTCTAAGAAACTGTATGTTTGCCAGACCTGAACTAAAAAGACTCATAAAGGCATAACAGCAAAACAATAATTACAAAGGTTAAAGGATCCTAAGAAGAAACCTAAGCAAGGTTGGCCAACAGACCCAAGAATAGCCAGGGAAGGGAAAAGCAGTTCAGACAGGGTCTGAAGGGCGTTCCCGGTTTTGGAGAGGTTATACTAGGAGCCGGCAGTATGAGGAAGTATGAGGACCCTGAGTTTGAGGAAGGAAGACAAATTGTCACT
>RCUC01124100.1:0-14199 GCA_003697995.1 Taxidea taxus jeffersonii | reverse complement strand
AGAAGCAGGCTTCCCGCTGAGCAGGGAGCCAGATGCAATGGCTGGCTTGATCCCAGGACCCAGGGATCATGACCTGAGCTGAAGGCAGATTCTTAACAACTGAGCCGCCCAGGCGCCCCAGTAGCAGAATTTCTTATAATTTTAGAGTAACCTAAAAAAGACATGATATTAACAGGTTATAAAGATTAGTACAAGTGCCATTATTCTGTTCATAACTAATAGCTCAGTTTTTTAATATTGAAACTTTTTAAAAAAAGATATTTATTTATTCATGAGAGACAGAAACAGGGAGAGAGAGGGAGAAGCAGGCTCCCCTTAGAGCAGGGATCCCGATGTAGGGTCTGATCCCAGGACCCTGGGACCATGACCCAAGCCGAAGGCAGACATTCAACCAACTGAGCCACCCTGGTGTCCCAAATACTATTGACACTTAACATGAATAACAGTTTCTTAATTCCTGTTAAGAAATGCACATAAGTTATTATTATTTATTTATTTTTTTGTGCTCTTGACCCTTTTTGGATGAGAGCTTAAAGACTGATGATTTTGAAGATTTTATTTATTTATTTGAGAGAGAGAGAAAGTGAGAGAGAGCATGAGAGGGGAGAAGGTCCGAGGGAGAGGCAGATTTCCCACGGAGCTGGGAGCCTGATGTGGGACTGGATCCCAGGACTCTGGGATCATGACCTGAGCCGAAGGCAGATGCTTAATGACTGAGCCACCCAGTTCTCCCACACAGAATAGATTTAAAGACAAATACAACATCTTAAAAGTTTTGCTGACTTTTTGGAGGTCACTTACCCAGAAAGTGTACGATCAGAACTGAGAAGCAAACAAAACCAAAAGGAGCCTGAATAGCTAAATCAAAGGTCATGCTTATGTATCTTGTGGAGGAGAATTCCTCAAGTAGTCATTTGGAATATCTTTAATATATTTTTTACCTATTTTTTAAAAGCCTAAATCAGTTGGTTCCCATTTTATAGTGGAATGGGGTATTGGAGATAGGGGAATTATTTGGTGATAACACATAGACAATGGGAAGAAATGATATCAGAAGCTCAAAAAGTATAGCAATGTGGGCCTCTTAATGTGGAGGCCAAAGGTCTATGTAGATTAGCTGGCTCTAATATAATACAGTTATTGGTAGAAGTGATGGTTAAGAAGTCTGCGAAATAATGCACTTTTTCTCTGCCATTTTAAATCCATCTGCTTCTACCACTGATACCACCCTGTTGCTGTTTTCACATTCTCCTGGCAGTAAAGCTGGAATTGAATGAGTGTAGTAAGATGGTTGCGTTCACTGAGGGAGCCCAGATCAACACGGGAAAGACCAGTCCCAAGGCAGGAAAATATTCCTGAGACACATGACCTGGTAGTTAAGCAAAGAATTGAAAAAACGTCAAGAGCCGGTTCACTGGAATACCCAAGGAATCTGGATTTGTGCTTTTACACTTATGGAAGGTTTCTACCAAAAGGAATTGATAACTTTTTTTAAATTAACATATTATGTATTATTTGCCTCAGGGGTATAGGTCTGTGAATCATCAGGCTTATACATTTCTCAGCACTCACCATAGCACATACCCCCCCCAATGTCCATAACCCAGCCACCCTATACATCCCTACCCACCCAGCAACCCTCAGTTTGATTTGTGAGATTAAGAGTCTCTTATGGTTTGTCTCCCTCCCCAGTCCCATCTTGTTTCATTTTTTCCTTCCCAACCCCCATGACCGCCTGCCCTGCCTCTTAAGTTCCTCGTATCAGACCTCCACCCTGCCTCTCAAATTTCTATATCAGAGAGATCATATGATAATTGTTTTTCTCTGATTAACTTATTTCCCTTTGCATAATACCCTCTAGTTCCATCCACATCATTGCAAATGGCAAGATTTCGTTTCTTTTGATGGCTGCATAGTATTCCATTGTATTTATATACCACATCTTCTTTATCCACTCATGTGTTGATGGACATCTAAGTACTTTCCATAGTTTGGCTATTGTGGACATTGCTGCTATAAACATTCGGGTACACATGCCCCTTTGGATCACTACATTTGTATCTTTAGGGTAAATACCCAGTAGTGCAATAGCTGGGTTGTAGTGTAGCTCTATTTTAAACTTTTTGAGGAACCTCCATGCTATTTTCCAGAGTGGTTGCACCAGCTTGCATTCCCACCAACAGTGGAAGAGGATTCCCCTTTCTCTGTATCCTTGCTAACACCTGTTCTTTCCTGACTTGTTAATTTTAGCCATTCTGACTGGTGTGAGGTGGTATCTTACTGTGGTTTTGATTTGTATTTCCCTGATGCTGAGTGATGTTGAGGACTTTTTCATGTGTCTTTTGGCCATTTAGATGCCTTCTTTGCCGAAATGTCTGTTCATGTCTTCTGCTCATTTCTTGATTGGATTCTTTGTTCTTTGGGTGTTGAGTTTGCTAAGTTCTTTATAGATTTTGGATACTAGGCCTTTATCTGACATGTCATTTGTGAATATCTTCTCCCATTCTGTCAGTTGTTTTTTGGATTTGTTGACTGTTTCCTTTGCTGTGCAAAAGCTTTTGATCTTGATGAAGTCCCAATGGTTCATTTTTGCCCTTGCTTCCCTTGCCTTTGGTGATGTTTCTAGGAAGAAGTTGCTGTGGCTGAGGTCGAAGAGGTTGTTGCCTGTGTTCTCCTCAAGGATTTTGATGGATTCCTGCCTCACAATGAGGCCTTTTGTTCATTTTGAGTCTATTTTTTTGTATGGTGTAAGGAAATGGTCCAGTTTCCTTCTTCTGTGTGTGGCTGTCCAATTTTGCCAACACCATTTGTTGAAGAGGCTGGAATTGATAACTTTTTAAAGTTTTGGTATTTAAAGAGGTAAGCTCCAGGGACAGGAAAAAAATCACTGATGTAGAATAACTCTTTTTAAAAAAAAATTTTTTTTTAAGATTATTTATTTATTTAGTAGAGAGAGAGAGCGAGCACAGGCAGAGAGGCAGGCAGAGGCAGAGGGAGAAGCAGGCTCCCTGCCGAGCAAGGAGCCCGATGTGGGACTCGATCCCAGATCGCTGGGATCATGACCTGAGCCGAAGGCAGCCGCTTAACCAACTGAGCTACCCAGGCGTCCCTAGAATAACTCTTACACTCTGGCCTGCCTAACTCAGTTGTTCCACAGTTGTGAATTTAGAGGGCAGTGTGATTGTCATTGGGTGAATTGGAGATTGGGCACAAAAGATCTGGGATGGAGTGTACACTCTGTCCCTGGTGATTACACTGTGTGGTACTCTTGAGTATGTTGTTTAATCTATCAGGTGCCTCACTTATAAAATGAGAGATTGGGCCATTGTATTACAACATTGGTGTGTCTTGAATCAATATGAGAAAAAAAGTGGAGGCGGTGTTTGGCAGCAAGTGCTCATAATTTACATTCCTGGTAGCTGCATATCAGTTTTAAAAAACTCTAGGCATATATAGTGGGAGTATGTTACATGGAGAACACCTTCCCGTAAGAGTGGTGAAAAGGGTTGAAAAGTGCTGGATAAGAGGACCTCCTACTTGTGGTATTGGAAAATATATTTTTATGATTCTCCATAAATAAGAAAATTGTGAGAATTTGACAAAAGGATACAAGACAGTGAAGTAGAGTTCACTAAAGGTTTTTTGTTTTTGTTGAGGCTGGTTTCTTTTTAGACCTTATCCATTTAATCTCGTGCTGCTTAACAGATTGGCTAGTGAGTGTCTTTCTGACAGTAGGACTTTTAAAAAAAGTTTTATTTATTTAATTCCAGGGCAGTTAACAGCTGATAGTAGGACTTTAATTAATTAATTAATTAATTTTTAAAATATTTTTTTATTTATTTGACAGAGATCACAAGTAGGCAGAGAGGCAGGCAGAGAGAGAGGAAGGGAAGCAGGCTCCCTGCCGAGCAGAGAGCCCGATGCAGGGCTCAATCCCAGGACCCTGAGATCATGACCTGAGCCGAAGGCAGAGGCTTTAACCCACTGAGCCACCCAGGCGCCCCAGGACTTAAATTTAAACGTGTTTGATTAGGACACCTAGGTGGCTCAGTCTGTTAAGCGTGTGCCTTTGGCTCAGGTCATGATCCCAGAATCCTGGGATCAAGTCCTGCACCCTGCTCAGGGAAAAGCCTGTTTCTACCTTTGCCTCTGCTGCTCCCCCTGCTTGTACTCTCACTCTCTCCTTCTCTCTTTCAAAAAATAAATAAAATCTTTAAAAAAAAAAAAAAGGAGTTTGATTAAATCACCATAGACCTGATAGACCAATAGCAGCAGACTTTCTATTTCAATCCTGTAATATAGAAATAGGAATCTTAATTGTTATATTTGTTTTCTTTTTTTAATTTAAAAATTGCAATATTTCTCAGGTCATGATCTCGGAATCCTGGGATCAAGCCCCACATTGGGCTCCCTGCTCAGTGGAGAGCCTGCTTCTCCCTCTGCCTGCTGTTCCCCTTGCTTTATGCTTTCTTTTTTTTATTTTATTTTTTTATTTAAAGGATTATTTTTTTTTTAAGATTTTATTTATCTGACCTACAGAGATCACAAGTAGGCAGAGAGGCAGACAGAGAGAGAGGGGGAGGCAGGCTCCCTGCTGAGCAGGGAGCCTAATGGGGCTCTATCCCGGGACCCTGGGATCATGACCTGAGCTGAAGGCAGAGGCTTTAACCCACTGAGCCACCCATGTGCCTCTGCTTTATGCTTTCTTTCTCTCTCTCTCTCACTCTCACTCTGTCTATAAATAAAATATTTAAAAATAAATAAATAAAATTAAATAAAAAATTAAAATTAAAATATTTAATCCTTGTATGTGGGAAATGAGTTTTATTAAAAACTTTTAAGTCCCAATGTGACAAAAATTATGTGAAAGGGAAAAAACCTTGAAATAAACTTAATGGCAAATAAATATGAATACTTTTGCTCTTTAACTCTTAGTAAAAGTACATAGCAGAAACAACAACAACAAAACCAAATCCCTAAAAACCGACAAAACAAAAACTCTTTTTTTTTCCTGACTAAAATAATGGTGTATTCCAGGTGGATTAATGTCCCAGAGGAAGAGCCTACAGAGATTTGCAGCAGACGTGTTGATTTAATGTAACTTCTTTTAGTGATGTAGGGCTAGTAACTATTAAGAGTAGAAAAAACCTTTGAGATTTTCTTTTGCTTATGTTTAGAAAATGACATACTGGGGCACCTGGGTGCCTCAGTTGTTTAAATGCCTGACTCTTGATTTTAGCTAAGGTTATGATCTCAGAGTTGAGAGATTAAGCACCACATTGGGCTCTGCACTTGGCATGGAGCTTGGTTAAGATTCTTTCTCTCCTTTTCCCTCTATCTCCCCATCTCAACCCCATACTTGCATGTTCTCTCTTTCAAAAAATAAATAAATAAAATAAAAATTAAAAAATTTTTTTGTTCTAAAGCATTTTTTTAAAAGATTTTTTTTTAATTTACTTGAAAGTGAGAGAGAGAGCACATGAGCAGGGGGAGGAGCAGAGGGAGAGGGAGAAGCAGATTCCCTGCTGAGCGTGGAGGCCGATGTGGGGCTTGATCCTAGGACCCTGGGATCATGACTTGAGCCAAAGACAGATGCCTGCCCGACTAAGCCACCCAGGTGCCCCTGTTCTAAAATAAGAATAAAGCAAGTCTAGATTTTGAACCATTATATATGTACAAATAATAAATACTAGTGTTTTGTTAGAAAAATATTTAGAGTTGAATTTTTCTAGATCACAAGCAATTTTTTTCTAATTATACAAGAAATCAGAAGTCTTGACTCTGTACTTTATCATTGGCTTATAGCATGATTATAGTCATGTTATTCACAAGTAAGCTTTCTGCTTATAAGTGGGGATAAAAGTTGTCACAGGCCTGATTTTAGCTAGGTACATCATGAGGATTAATTAATGTTGCACAGTTAAATAACAATAAAAACCAAAACCCAAGAGGATCAATTAGTATGTTTGCAACATACTTTGGCAACTTTGGAGAGGTGTTTTCTGTAATCATATGTTAATCTCTCCCAGTGTACCTTGTATTTATTGAAGCTAAAAAGGGTATTTTAGACTTTCACTTTGATAACTGATGGAAAGAATAAACTTATTTTCCAACTTCTGTTGGATTTGAAAGTCATATTTTATCCAGTTAAAATTTAATTATAGATAGATTTTCTTTGAAAACCTAGATATCTTAATACTTTTAGATTTAATTATAAGGGAATAGGAACTAACGTTTCTGGCAATACAGAAAGAGAACCATTTAACTTAAAAACTCTTCCACTACAAAGTACCTAGAAATGTGGATGAAATGTTACAAATATGTTTTTAAAATGAATGTCTGGGCTCACAAAATAGCAAGGGAAATACATTTCTAAGGGCTAAAAAGGAAGAGGGAACTGATTACCAGAGTTGTAAGCTCAGAAGCTAATGCTGAGGCAGCCCTGAGGAGTTTATTTGTTTCAGTCATGAAAGATTTAATGGCCACACTGGGATTAGAGATGATGCCTTGGACTTGCATGAATTAGAACTGGGAACTCCTTATAAAGCCATGACTCTCGAAGAGTTATACATTCTGTGAAGCGTAGACCAGGAAAGAAATTCCTAGTCTACCCACACCTGCCTGTTTGAAGATAAGGAAGCTTACTGCCCAAACTTGTGTTTGGAGTGGAGGAGGATGGACATCTTCCTGAGAATACACTGTATTCTCAGTAGTCCATCTCTCATGACATCAACATGGGAAAATATTTTGGAAAAGCAACATGACTCCTAAGAAATTATGAATAAATTAACATATTTAATAAATGACATAGAGAATATGGAAAATACCTGAAATAGTAATTTGTTATTGGGATATTAATTAAGGCTTCATCCTAAGTATATCCTTTTGATTATCTAGTATAATGAGAAATTTGAAAGATTTTATTTATTTGAGAGAGAGAGAGAATGAGCGGGGTGGGGACCAGGCAGAAGGAGAGGGAAAAGCAGGCTCCCCACTGAATAGGGAGCCTGACTGGGGGCTCAACCCCAGGACCCCACAATCATGATCTGAGCTGAAGGCAGACACTCAACTGACTGAACCACCTAGTCTCCCCAACAATGAGAAATTTTAAATAGCACATATAAACCAAATCTAAAGGAATACAAAAATCCTAACCCAGCATTCTTTATCTGCCTTTCCAAAAAATCTTTTATTAGATATGAGATATGAACTTAAAAGCCATGACGTTGATCCTATGAGCCACATCTAAGAGCGAGTTTCTATTACACCAGTCACATTGTTCTCAATAATTAAATAATTTTACTTGTGTTATTTGTCTGGTGATGTCTTATTAACAAGGAATAGTAAATTGGCCTAAAGATATGCAGTTGGAGGGAGAACATAGAAGGATGTGAAGATACAAATGGCCAACAGATGCATGAAAGAATGCTCCACATCACTTGGCATCAGGGAAATTCAAATCAAAACCACAGTGAGATACCACCTCACACGGAATTGCTAAAATGTTAACAAGTCAGGAAATGACAGATGTTGGCGAGGATGCAGAGAAAGGGGAACCTCCTACACTGCTGGTGGGAATGTAGGCTGGTGCAACCACTCTGGAAAACAGCATGGAGGTTCCTCAAAAAGTTGAAAATAGAGTTACCCCACGACCCAGCATTACAATACTAGGTATTTACTCCAAAGATACAGATGTAGTGACCCAAAGTCACCTGCACCCCAATGTTTATAACAGCAATGTCCACAATAGCCAAACTATGGAAAGAACCCAGATGTCCATTGACAGATGAATGGATAAAGACGATGTGGTATAAATACACGATGGAATATTACTTAGCCATCAAAAAATTGAAATCTTGCTATTTGCAACAACATGGGTGGAACTAGAGGTTATTATGCTAAGTAAAATAGGTCAATCAGAGAAAGACAATTATCATGATCTCACTCACATGTGGAATTTAAGAAACAAAACAGAGGATCATAGGGGAAGGGAGGGAAAAATAAAACAAAGTGAAATCAGAGAGGGAGACAAACCATGAAAGACTCTTAATCATAGGAAACAAACAGGGTTTCTGGAGGGTGGGGTTTGGGGGAATAGGGTAACAGGGTGATGGACATTAAGGAGGGCATGTGATGTAATGAGCACTGGGTATTATGTAAGCCTGATGAATTACTGAACTCTACCTCTAAAACTAAAAATAAACTATATGTTAATTAATTGAATTTAAATTAAAAAAATTAAAAAAGAATGTGGGGAATGACCTGTGAATCAGCTTTAAAAGCACTTTAAGCATTTCTATCTATTATGTAGAATTAACACATTTATCCTAACCCTACAAAGTTTCTCGTTGCATTTTTTTTCTACTTTTAGTTTGAGATAATTTTAGACTCATGTGTAGTTATAAGAAATGATACAGAAAGGGGCACCTGGGTGCCTCAGTTGGTTAAGCATCTGTCTTCAGCTCAGGTCATGATCCTGGAGTTCTGGGATCGAGAACCACATGGTTGGGCTCTCTGTTCAGTGGGGAGCCTGCTTCCCTTTCTCCTGCTGCCCCTCCCACTGCTTGTGCTCTCTCTCTCTCTCTCTCAAATAAATAAATAGAATCTTAAAAAAAAAGAAATGATACAGATAACCTATACCCTTTAAACAATTTTCCCCCATGATAACATTTTGCAAAAGTATAGTACAATATCACATTGATACATGCTGATACCACATTGATACAGAACATTTTCATCACAGCAAGAATCCTTTTTATAGACAGAGCCTTTTTATAGTGCCCCCGCCCCCTACTCAACCCTTGTCAACCACTAAGCTATTCTCCATTTTTATAATTATGTCATTTTAAGAATATTATATAAATGGTATCATACAGTATGTAACCTTTTCAATTTTCATTCATAATTTGCTGGCGATCCATCTAATTTGTTTTGTGTACCAAGAGTTCATTCCTTTTTGAAGTTTATGTATGAATGTATGTATGCATGTGTGTGTGTATATATATATATTTTTTTAAATTTATTTTAAGTAGTCTCTATACCCAGTGTGAGGCTCAAACTCATGACCCAGAGATAATGAATCACACACTCTTCTGACTGAGCCAGCCAGCACCCCAGTTTATTCCTTTTTAATGCTGAGTAGTATTCCATGGTATGGAAGTACCACAATTTTAACCATATATCCATTGAAGACTATCTGGGCTAGCTCCAGTCTGGGGCTATGATGAATAAAACTGTTGTAGATGTTCATGTACAGGTTTTTGTGTGAACATAAGTTTTCCTCTCTAGGGGTAAATGCCAAGGAATACAATTGCTGGGTCATTGATAGTTGCATATCTAGTTTTTAAGAAATTGCCAATCTGGCTTCCAGATTGGCACCCACCAATCTGGTGGTGTTCCCACCAATGTATGGGTGATCTAATTTCTCCATATTCTTGCCTCCTTGCTGAGTGTTTTTATCATGAAAGGAGCCCTTCCATGTTAATTTTAGAATAATTTTGTGTCAGATATTTTTTAGGATACCATTTTAATTCCTTTTGATATTTCCACTTCTGGTGCTCTTCATTGTTTCTTGTGGATTTGAATTGCCATACTATAACATTTCTTTGCAGCCTAAAGGACTTCATTTTGCATTTCTTTAAAGCAGATCTGTTGTCTCCATTGTTTATGATGAGAAGTCAGCCATTAATTGTCTTGCTTTTTACCTGTATATATGAGTCATTTTTCTCTTGCTGTTTTCATGTTCTCCTTTGTCTTTCAACAATTTAGCTATGCTATAGTTCTCTAAATATTTTTTAATTAAAAATTTTTTTAAAAATTTTCATTATTTTTAATTTTTATCTTTTTAATTTTATATATAGGTATATGTTTTAAGATTTATTAATTTATTTTAGAGAGAGAGAGAGCACATATGAGAGTTGGGTAGGGACAAAGGAAGAGGGAGAGAATCTCAAGTAGACTCCTTGCTGAGTGCAGAGCCTGACTGGGGCTCCATTTCACAACTGTGAGGTCATGACCTGAACTGAAATCAGGAGTCAGACACTTACCAACTGAGTCACCCAGGCATCCCAGAATCTCTTTTCTTGATTAATTGATCTCCTTTGATCTATCAATTAATGTTTTTCCTCAGATTTTGAAAGTTTTAATCATTGTTTCTTTAAATGTTTTTCTGTCTCCCTTTTCTTTCTGTTACTCTGTATTTTGAATCAATTAATGTTGCCTCACAGACCTCTGAGTCTGTTAATTTTCTACAGTCTTTTTCATTCTGTTCTTCAAATTAGATAATTTTTGCTAATCTAAGTTCGCTGATTCTTTCCCTGCCATATTGAATTTTGTGTTGAGCCCTTCTGGTGGATTTTTTATTCCAGTGAATGTAGTTTTCAACTCCAGAATGTCTTCTTTTTTCCTTAAAAGAATTTAAAAAATGTATTTGTTGAGATTCTGTGGTTGTTGAATCATTATTGTCATATTTTCTTTTCTTTTTTTTTTTTTAAGATTTTATTTATTTGAGAGAGCACGAGCAGGAGGGGCAGGAGAATAGAATAAGAATAATCTAGTGTCAGATATTTTTTAAGATACCACTTTAATTCCATTAAACAGGAGAGGGAGAGAGAGAATCCCAAGCAAACTCCATGCTGAGTGTGGAGCCCAGTGTGGGGCTTGATCCCAGGACCTTGAGATCATGACTTGAACCGAAACCAAGAGTTGCATGCTGAACCGACTGTGTTACCCAGGCACCCCTTCCTTTAATTCTTTAGCATGGTTCTCTTCAGTTGTTTGAATATATTTATAATAACTGCTTTGATGTTCTTGTCTGCTAAATCTAGTATCTGGGGACCCTGAAAGACTCTGTTGCCTGCTTCTCTTTCTCTGGTATGAGTCACATTTTTCTGTTTCTTTGCATGTTTCATAATTTCTGTTAAAAATTGTACAATTTAGATGATGTATTGTAGCAACCATGGATTCTGATCACATTCTCTCTACCCCTAAAGCTTATCATCAATGATTTCTGATTGTTTAGTAAGTTATCCTGGAGTAAATCTGTGAAATCTATTTGTCCAGTCTCTGCTCAGTTTGTTGTTGTTATTTTTAAGGCTGACTTCCCAGTGCTCACCCCTTATTTCAGCCAGTGATGGGTCAGAAATTGTGCTCAAGTGTAGCCACTCTGGAAAACAGCACAGAGGTTCCTCAGAAAGTTGAAAATAGAGATACACTATGACCCAGCAGTCACACTACTGGGTATTTACCCTAAAGATACAAATGTAGTGATCCGAAGGGGCACATGCACCTGAATGTTTATAGCAGCAATTTCCACAATAGCCAAACTATGGAAAGAGCCTAGATGTCCATCAACAGATGAATGGATAAAGAAGAGGTGGTATATACATATATATGCATATATATATGTATGTGTGTGTGTGTGTGTAATGGAATACTATGCAGCCATCAAAAGAAACAAAATCTTGCCATTTGCAATGACATGGATGGGTATTATGCTGAGCAAAATAAGTCAGTCAGAGAAAGACAATTGTTATATGATCTCCCTGATATGAATAATTTGAGAGGCAAAGTTGCGAGGTTTGGGGGGTAGGGAAGGAAAAATGAAACAAGATAGGATTGGGAGGGACCATAAGAGACTCTTAATCTCACAAAACAAACTGAGGGTTGCTGGGGGTAGGAGGGGTGTGGAGAGGGTGGTTGGGTTATGGACATTGGGGAGGGTGTATGATATGGTGAGTGCTGTGAAGTATGTAAGCTTGATGATTCACAGACATGTACCCCTGGGGCAAATAATGCATTATAGGTTAATAAAAATAATTTTTAAAAAATTGTGCGTGAATGCACAGAGCCAGTAGTATTTTTCCCTTCTGTTGAGAGATCTGTGAAGAGGTTGGGGAACGTATTCAGTGTTCAGAACATTTTCAAGTTTGTCTCAATTTTTATGTTTTCCCTCAGGAAAACTTATTTCTCTAGCCAAGAATGTGTAGATAGTTTGGGAGTTCTCTAGTCTCTGCTACACATGCATGCTACTTCTGTTTAGCTAGGAATACATAGGAAGTTTATCAAGCCCATTTATGGCTGTCTCTCCTCCAAGATCTCTGCGAAGTCCCCTGCTAATCTGCCAGTGGGCTTGTTTCTGGCCCCAGTTGAGACTGCAACCTCACACTCTTGTGAACAGCTTCAGAATTTTCCCTTTTACTTTGGGGCATAGCTTTTCTGCTCTGCACTCTGAATCAACTCAGCCACCTCTGTCAGCATAGCTGCTAGTTTTCATGGCCTGTAGAACTGTCACATTGACTTTATTGATGGGGGGGAGGAAGAGTAATGCGAACTGGTCAAGGAAACGGTGCCACAGACTTCTGCTGCTCCTAAATTCAGTAGATTTTCATGAACAAATACTTCTCAGTTTATTGTATGCCTGTTCCCAGTAATTTGAGATGATGTTTTGACATTTTTTTTCCAGCTGTATCTTTGCTTTTGCAGAGAGAATTTGTCGAACTCCTTACTGCAACATGCTGGGAGCTTCCTTTTGTTGATTTTTGAAATGTTTATGTATGTGGTTTTTCATATAAAAACATAAAAAATATTGCATGAAAAGCATGTTATTTACAGCCCATTTTAAATTTATTTTCGAAGACTACATTTCTGTTAATCTAATGAAGATTATAACTACATTGAAATTTAATCTTTTTATTGTTGCAGATTTCGAGTTCCACCTATAAAGACAGGAATGAGGAATACAAAAGACAATTCACACATTTACCTGATACAGAGAAGCTGATAGCAGGTAAAAAAAAGACAGGAAGTTGTAAAAAAATATTCTACTACCTCATTATCAAAATAGAACTGACAAGTGACAGTATTTGTAGAAAATTTAAGCCTTTGTGGTAGATAGAAAATATTTTTGAAGATAAGTGTCATATTAGGCAATCTAAAACTAAGTTGTAATTTGGAGAGTAGTGATTTCTCACATAAAAATATTAAATACTTCCATGTGTCCTGTCCCCATGCTTTAATAAAACCACCATTTTGTAAAAAAAAAAAAAAGTACTAGCTAAGAAAATAGAACTAAAAGAAAATTCTTGTCACAATTTCTTCTGGTGCTTGTTTCATATGGTTTTGTAGGAAAAATTTTAAATTTGATCTTCAATATATATTACCTTTCCTTGGAAAAATGTATTCCTTAACAGATTATAGAGCAATTTTATAAAATTTTCTGGGGCTATATTATTTTCTTTCTTTTTTTTTTTTTAAAGATTTTATTTATGTATTTATTTGACACAGAGAGATCACAAGTAGGGCTATATTATTTTCATGTAAACTTTAATTTCCTTAAAAGTTTATTTATGTATTCTTTTAGTAGTCTCTATACCCAGCGTGGGACTCGAATTCATGACCTTGAGATCAAGAGTCACATACTCTTCCAGCTGAGCCAGCCAGGTGCTCTCATGAAATCTTTCAGATAGATTTTGTTTGAAATAGACTTTAAGAGGAAAAGTTTAGCCATTTTTCTTATAATCAAAATAAAAATCAAAATTTTAGTGTATATTTCATTTAAGCCATTTATTTATAGAAATTTCTGATTTCTGGTACTGTTGGGCAATGTTCCATAAAATGTAACTTAATTTCTAGATAGTTCAGCTTAGTACCTAAATATCATTGTAATGAATTAAAATAACTTCTAAGAACTTTTGAAAGTAATACATTCTTATGACAAAATATTCAAACGCTATATAAGGGCATATAATGGGAAGTGAGTGGTACTTCTGACCAAGACTACTACAACATTCTTCCTGGCCTGTATAACCACTTTTAGTGATTTTTATGTATATTTCCAGACATTTTCTGCAGGTATTTCAAGAGGCATATACATATATTTCTAACGGAATTTAAATGAGAACATACGGTGCCTTACTCTTTGAACCTTGTTTTGAGCTCTTTTTATTAGCATTACCTAAGGATTCACTTCATTCTTTTAATGCCTGCCTGGTATTCCACTAAATGAACTTTGTAACATAATTTATTTAACAAATCCTTTATTGATGGACATTTTGCTTGCTTCCTGTCTTTTACTATTTCTGCTAATATTACATTGAAACTTTTACATCTGTTTTGGCACATATGTGCGCACATACTATAGGATAAATTTTATGAAGTTAAGTTGTGGCAAAAAGGTAATGAGCATTTAAAAAGTTTACC
>RCUC01124097.1:0-17612 GCA_003697995.1 Taxidea taxus jeffersonii | reverse complement strand
AAAAAAAAAAAGAGTATGATTAGGCTGGTGAATAAAACAGAGCCATACACTAGATTTTGGGAGTATTTTGGTCTGTTACAAGAAACTGCCTTGCAAAATTTGAAAGAAAAACTTTATACATACATACATACAGACAGACACACACACACAAATAAGGGTAAACAAGATGAAGGGATGGAATACGACTGTAAAGATGAACATTAAAAACGGTTTTTAAAAAGGAATTGATAAGATGAGAAGTTGGTTGAAAAAAAAAAAGGAGAGAATGTGATCAGCCTAGAGACTAGAACAAAGTTATACACTAGATTTAGGGTATATTTTGGTCTGTTAAAAGAAATTATACCCCAAAATTTTAAAGAAAGAAAAAGAGATATAGCTATCTATCTATATAGATCTATCTATAGATCATATGTATTACATATAATCTATAGATCTATATCTATATAGATCTCTATAAATCTATATACATCTATATAGATAGATCTATATAGATAGCTATATCTCTTTTTCTTTCTTTAAAATTTAAATAAGTTTAAATATAATGAATGGATAGAATATGACTATAAAATGAAAATTCAAAAAGATTTTAAAAAAGGAATCGATAAGATGTTGGTTGAAAAAGGCAAGAAAAAAATTTAAAAAAAAAAGGAAAATTTTAAAAATTAATTTTGAAAGACTAAAGAATCTTGGGAAATAAGCCATGAATTCTATGTGCTGTAGTCCCCTGGCACTGGAGTTTTGTGGTTCTCATTGACTGGTAAACTTGTCTTGGCTGGATGTTCTTGCTGCTCATCTGGCGGAGGAGACTGTTGCGGTGAATCGCAAATAACTTTCCCCCAGGAGAAATTGCCCCACCCTTGCCAGGGGTCAGGCTAAGTAATCTGCTCGGGTTTGCTCTTGGTAGCTTTTTCTCCGTGAAAGCTTTCCATACAGTTTTGGAGGACAAGGATGAAAATGGTGACCTTCTCATCTCTTGGCTCAGAGGAGCTGAGAACTTGGGGCCCCACTCCTCAGAGTCCCTTCAGAGAAAAGCAGTTAATCCCTCCTGTTTCCCTGGTCTCCATTTGCTCTCTGTGCTCACCTAGCCTGTGACTGAGCATTTCTATCTCTGGCATATGACCCCGTTTGGAGTCTCTAAACCCAACAGATTCCTGTGGTGTGCTCCTGTGCCACTCCACCTGGGGGAGGAAGGGGAGTTTCCCTTCTGTGGATCTGCCACTTGTGGGGTCTCTGCTCAAAGAGTAGTGGCCCGACTGTGCCTTGGATCATGGTTTATGAGAGCCCACTTCTCAGCTCAGTCTTTGCAGTCAGCTTCCCTGCTCTGATACCTGGGAGCCCTGCTACACTCTGGTACCCCTGGTCCTTTTGTGACCCAGGGGTCCTGATACCACACTGTCCCAGTGAGGGTTCCACACCCCCATTCCACCCCACCCCCCAGCCACTGGAGCCACATCCCTTAGCGGAGCAGACTTCTGAAAGTTCTGATGTTGTGCTGCTCTATGACTTGCTGGTAGCCTGCTGATGATAGCTCCCCCCACTCCTGGTCTATCTTCCCAAATATCGCCTCAGATTCAGTTCTCTGCATGTCATACCTTCCAGAACATGGTTGCCTTTCTGTTCCTAGAATTGCCGCTATTCTTTTCTTCAATCTCCTGTTGAGCTTGTAGGTGTTCAGAATGGTTTGATAACTACCTAGCTGAATTCCTGGGACCAGATGAAATTTAGGTCTCCTACTCCTCTGCCATCTTGCTCCTTCCACTAATTCTTTTTCTTCTCCAATGTCTGTTTTCATCCAGTGCATCCTCTTCTCTAAAGTTCAACCTTTTTTATGTCTCTTCTTAGCAGGCTTAGGCTTTCCTTCACCTTCTTGAAATACAGAATATATTTAGAAATTTTAATCCTTGTCATATAATTGTAACATTTATGCCATTTAGAAACCCATTTCTATTGACTGATGTTTGTCCTCATTTTGGGTTGTATTTTCCTGCATCTTTGCATGATCAATAATTTTGACTGGATGCTGGACATTACGAATTTTATGTTTTTGGATGCTGGATTTTTGGTATTACTTTACATATTTTTGAGGTTTATTCTGAAATTCAGTTAGGTTACTTGGAAACAGTTTGGTCCTTTCTAGATTTATTTTTAAGCTTTGGCAGGTGAAATGAGAGCAGCATTAGATAATCTAGAGCAAATTTGGTACCCTACTGATCTTTTTGAGTATTACATAAAATATCCCATTTATTAGAGAGAGGTTTCTCCACCCTGGCTCCTGGGACGTATACTGCTACTAGCCTATTGGACTTGGGGGAATGTTCTGTCTGCTTCTCTCAATGTTTTCATCCTTTACCATGAATACTATCCTCAGACACATGCTGACCAGTATTCAGCTGAAGACTGCAAGGAACCCCTTGCAGATATAAAGTGTGTGTGCTTTGTCTCTGTGCAGCTTTCTTCTCTGGTACTCTTTCCTGTAAATTCTAGCCATCTTGGCCTCCTTTAGTTCTTAACTCAGTTTCAGTTCAGTTGGACCCCTGGATTTGGGACCCCCCTTTCCTATGCTATAGATTAGAAACTCTGTTTAAACAGAATGCGATGACAATTGCAGGATTCTCTCACTTGTTTACCTTCTCTGAGGGATCACTGTCCTGTGCTGCCTGTTGTCTAATGTCTGGAAACTGTTATTTTATTTATTTTGTCTGGTTCTACATTGTTTAAGGAGAGAAGATAAATCCGGTCTCTCTTATTCAATTATTCCAGCAGCAGTTCAATGTAGGTCCATCTTAAAGTACAGATCCTAAAATGTCCTGGCACGTTCAATAAATTGGTAGTTCTCTATTTAATGGTTAAAAAAGGTTATGACCAAACCAAAGACAAAAGAGATTGATCATTTATCTTAAGCATCTCATACACTGCTTTTTGCATCTTGTTGTACAAAGGATACAGTTCCTATACTTAGAGCTGCTGCACTAAATTGTAAACACTCTACTTTATCAGTAATCTATATTTGAAACCCTTTGAAAAATAACTCTAGTTCTAAACCCTTTTTTACTTACATGTCCTATATAATTGTCACCTTCTTGCTTTTTATCTTATGAACTAGAAAGCCCCAGATAGGTAGTAACATCTTTCCTTTTTAAAAAATTTGTTCCCTGATCCTCTCTTTACTATAATGTAGGATCACATTATGCTAGGGTCAAGAGCCTGCAAGACAAATTCAACACATTGACTGTTTTTATAAGTAAAGTTTTACTGGAACACAGCAATGTTCATTCATTTACATATTGTCTATTATTGCTTTCATGTTACCACAGCAGAGTTAACTAGTTCAACAGAGAACACACTAACTGGACTTCTACACAAAAAGTTTGCTGACCCCTGAATTATGCTATTAGTAGGATATTTATATGTTTCAAAAAATATTTTTTTCTTTTTAATTAAGTTACCAGTGAAGAATTGAAGGCCCTATGGGGAGCAGACTTCAGCTTATTAGCCTTGAGAAAAGTAAAATATGTATCTCTTGACAGGTTTTATTTCTTTCATTCACTGGCACAAAAATCAATCAATTGAAAACCCAGATCACTTATGTTTAAAAAAAAGGACAGTAAAAGTCAGATAAATAACTAACTCTTATGAGTTTAGATACATCCATATGCAGGACAACAAGAAAGGCATAATGAAGAAAGAAAGAAAGAAAGAAAGAAAGAAAGAAAGAAAGAAAGAAAGAAAGAAAGAAAGAAAGAAAGAAAGAAAGAAAGAAAGAAAGAAAGAAAGAAAGAAAGAGAAAGAGAGAGAGAGAGAGAGAGAGAGAAAGAAAGAAAGAAAGAAAGAGAAAGAAAGAAAGAAAGAAAGAAAGAAAGAGAAAGAAAGAAAGAAAGAAAGAAAGACAGACAGACAGGAAGGAAGGAAGGAAGGAAGGAAGGAAGGAAGAAAGGAAGAAAGAAAGAAAGGAAGAAAGGCAGGCAGGCAGGCATTACGGACCAGTGCTGAGTATTAGACAAAGGGAAGATCTCAGATGGGGAGAGATTAGCATTCTTGTTAACCGCCTAATGATTCCTTTCTCTCAGTTTAAAGGTGTACCAATATCCTTTATATTTTCCATATTCCAAGCATGATCCTTCCCAAGCTGTCAAGGTGTGATACCCCTCCACTATAAAGCCTATTCCCTGGGGCGACTCTAATGGCTCAACTTACTCTAGTCTGGAAGTTGTACAAAATTAACTTTTAGAGGCTAAGGTAAAAAAATAAAATGAAAACAATATACAAAACACAGAAATTGATATTTGCACAGGGCAGAGTTGTTTTTATAAGCACTTCTGCGAGCAAAGTGGAAAGGGTAAGGTGTGAGATATGGCAGAGGGATATGGATGTTACAGAGACCACCAGTTCTAGTTGTTTTGACTCTTAAGCTCAGACCTATCACAAAAATTCCCTTATTTCTTAGGGCTATTGGTCTTCTAAGGAAGAAGAGAGAATATTAATATTTATAGTCTAAAATGTTACTGAACTAAGTAAAAAGGGGAGTTTACAGGACTACACTGTGATTTAATAACATAACAAAATGTAGTAAAAACAAAAAAGCATTTAGTCTCCCATCTCTAGTAGAAAAAATCCAAATAAACTAGAAAAAGGTAATTTCTCCCCAGGCCTGTATTTTAACCTATGGATATGAATATAAAGTGCTACTTGCAAATATCACCAATAACCACTATTATTTTCTTTCTTTTTGCTAGCTGAATAATGATAATTATAAACAGAATGTATTATAATGCTTCTTTAGAAACAAGTCCAACATATAAACAAACCTAAAATGTACACAACGGCAAAAAAGAAAAAAAATACACAATGGCCAGTGGGAAGTAGCAAGGATAGCAATGGAAGTAATGATCAACACAGGTATCTTCAGAGAAAATAAAAAGAAGTCAAAGAAAAAAATCCAATGCACATGAAGAAAAATTTAGCCAAATGGTCAAGTCAGGCTATTAAAAAAAAAAAATCAAAGAAAAATGGTAGAAAACACCCAACAGAGCACGTAACAGGGTACTCAAAAAATGTCAGATGGAAAGTGTGATTTCACCTATCCTCGCTGTATGAAAAAGAAATAGGTTTAAACAGATACTGAATATTTCTGTAAAGCTCATATTGCATTTGATAATGAAACGGTAGCCAATCATTTAAGTCTAAAAACTAGAATTCAAGAAAAGTCTATATTTCTACCTCTTGTCAGAATCTGAGAGAACACATTATTCAACCTTAGAGCTTGCCTGTGGATTTCTGGAGTCTCCATGACAAAGGATGGGTTTTCATTGGGTATCAACAACAACACATGGGTAATTGAAGGTAATACAGCACAGAATTGCCTACAAAATACTGGCTTTTTTATTGCACTAAATGTTATAACGTGACTGGACTAACAGATGGGATTTTGTTAACAGCAATTTTGATTTATTGTACATTGTATTTCATGTACTGGCTTCCATCTACATACATTTCAGAGACTGTGTTCTCACCAAACTTAGCCTTCTCTCTTGACTTTTTTGAATAGGACTTAATTGCTTTTCTTGAGGGAAGAAGTATTTCTGCATAGTGTAAAATATAGGAATAATTTTTAAAAATAAAATGAGTACTCATTTCCTTCTATTCTTTTAGATGTTTAGTTTTAATCTCCAAATTTCTTTGCATTGCCAACTATTCTTCATTTCTTGAGTAAATATTTTCCCTCTTTTGGGTCTTTGGACAATTTTCCCCAACATACTCCTGTACATTCAAGCTTTTTTTTTTTTAATTTTTATTTATTTATTTGACAGACAGAGATCACAAATAGGCAGAGAGGCACGCAGAGAAAGAAGGGGGGAAGCAGGCTCCCCACTTAGCAGAGAGCTTGATGTGGGGCTTGATCCCAGAACCCTGGGATCATGACCTGAGCTGAAGGCAGAGGCTTACCCCACTGAGCCACCCAGGTGCCCCACCTTCAAGCTCTTTTGTTTGGATTTCCCAATTCCAATGGATAATTTAATAGATGAGAAATGAGTCTTACTGATATTTCACAGTTTGAATTTTCTACTCTGTCCTAGAAACTCTCCTCCCTACTTTTCTGTTGTATATCTTCTTTCCTCCTTTTTTTAAAAAAAGATTTATTTATTTTAGAAAGAGAGAGAAGATATATAGATAGTGGAGGGGGGGAGTGGGAGAAGGAGAGAGACTCTCCAGCAGACTCCTGCCTAATGGGGAGCCTGAGGCAGGGCTTGATCTCATGATTCTGAGATCATAACTAAGCTAAGTCAAGAGTTGGAGGCTTAACTGACTTAGCCACTCAGTCTCTTCTTTCTCTTTCTTCTTTCATCTTTCTGTTGGTTATCATCTTCCTCATTTGTTAAATTTCCTAAAGACAGTCTTCCTCTAGAATTCAGTTACCAATTTTCTGATCTGTTTTCTCTTTACATTTTTTGGGGGGTAATTTCCTCTATTATTTTTTTTTTATATCATCATCATATATTCTGTCTTACTTCCAGAGTCCCTTTTATACTTTCTCTTTGCATCTGATAGCTTCGAAGTTGTTCCAAGTACATTTATAAGCATAGGGCCTATAGTATCTGTGACCTTGTTTCCATTCCTACCAACACAACCCTAGGTCAGGCCTATATTACCTCTTGCCTAGATTATATAGTCACTTAACCAGTCTTTGGTACCAGTCACCCTCAGTATGAATGTATCCTTGCACATGACCATTAGATTCACCTTCCTAAATATCAACTTCGATTAGCCTTTGCCCAAAATGCTACCTATTGCTTCCTGATAAAAGTTCTAGTTCCACAGCCTGACTTTCAAAGGTCCTCCATAAGTGCCCCTACTTTTCCTTTTTAGCCTGATCTTTTACTTATACATGTACCAGATGCTACTCAAACTAGAATACTTGCTATTCTCTGAACATGCCCCAGGCTTTTTCGCCTTCATGCTACCTTGCACATGTAGGCACTAAATGAATTAGAATACCCTTCAACCACCCTTGTCAAAATCCCACCAATCCCTCCAGGGTTAGTTCAACCATCTTCTGCTTAATGGAAGCCTTCTTGAATTGTTCATGGTCTCTCCTTTCCTATCTCTACAAGTGGTTTTCTGCATTGCAGAAGAGTTTTACTCAATTTGCAAAGGTTTCTCTTATGGCAATTACGTGCAGACCAGAAACATAGATATTTGTACAGACAGTTTATCTCTCCTACTAGATTATAAATTTTTAGTGCAGAAACTCTTTCTCACTTCGTATCCTTAAAGCATCTAACATATTGCTCTGCACAGAATAGGTAATAAATCCTTGTTGATTTACCAAATGATAAAGATAAAGCACATGTTCACATTAAGCAAAGAAGAAATACTTCGGCAATAGATTTATGTTGACTTGATTTCTTGTGTTCATACTTTATATTTGGGACCAGAGTTCACAGACTTAGTGTTGTGTATATGGCTCTATTATGCTATTTCTTGCACTGCATCATAATTTATTTACATGGTCTGTTTTCTCCCCTAGTTTATGAGCTTCTTGAACTGGGTTTTATATCTTACCTTAGAACTTTGCCTTGCAGAGAGTGTGATTAAATAAATGTGCACTGGAATGAGTTAAACTGATCAAAAGAATGTTTTTTTAAAAAAAGCAAAGATCTTTGTATGTATGGGTATTGAGATTTTCAAGAATGAGATCTATGATTTGGTGAAATATTCGATAAATTGCTGGTCTGCTGTGTTCTGTGAGAGTATTTATGCAATCCATATCTTGGTCACATCTGCAGTCCTGCCCTGGAAAGTTACCATAAAGGATGTTGGCATTTGCCTCATTTCCAAGTAATATACAAATAATCAAGGTGATAGTTTTTTCCTAAGAGAATATTTTTCTGAATTTTAGAATTATAATTATATTTTCGAAGACACATATAGTCCAGACATCACTGGCAGATATTGGGTATCAAAGAATACAATACAAGGATAAGTGTCAAAAGATTTACAATAGAAGCAGTAAAAATACCAAAAAACAAACCAACAAGTTAACTAAACAAAAACCACAAAACACCCTACATACAGATTAAATAACAGGGGTAAATAGTAAACACAACTGAGTCTGAAGACTTGGTAAGTTACCAATTAAGCATTTTTATGACAAGCTACTATTTTATTTTACTTTGCTGACCTGCAAGATAATTAGAAAATTTACAGCATGTGGGATAAAAAGAGAAGTCTAAATGAGCTTACAATCAGCAATAAGTCATTATGGTACACTTCACAATTTTATTTTTAAAGATTTTATTTACTTATTTGAGAGAGAGAGAGAGAGCGAGCATGAGAGGGGAGAAGGTCAGAGGGAGAAGCAGACTCCCCGTGGAGCTGGGAGCCCGATGCGGTACTCAGGTACAACCTGAGTTGAAGGCAGTTGCTTAACCAACTGAGCCACCCAGGCGCCCTCACTTCACAATTTTAAAATGAAATCTTTCTTTTTTCTCCAATAAATAAATACTTGAATATATACTTGTAGGGCTTCTCTCATTTGTGATGCTCTGGGTAGGTTTTTGATTATCTGTTGTAAGAATAAAAGGGGGTAGCAATAACTATTTTTCATTGGTTTCAAGAACTTTAGCAACCAATGAACATAATATATACCACTTATTTCCATGGTTATATGGCAAGGTGCCATATAACCAAAAATAAGAATAATTAATGCGAATACAAAAACTGAAGTCAGAGTATAGCAGGTTGCAACTGAAATTTAAAGGAAAGAAAACAAAACAAGGCTTTATGGTGGAAAGGAAATTTTTAAAAAAGTAAACCCTACCCACAACATGGGGCTTGAACTCACAGCCCCATCAAGAGTTGCATGCTCTAACGACTGAAGCACCAGATGCCCCAGAATTTGATAAAAATCTAGAAAGATAGGTAAAATTTAGGTGACTATGTAATAAGGAAGGATACAAAGGTATGGAAAATGAAAGGTGTATTCTGAGAACGGTAAGTGGTCCAATAAGGCTGGATCATAAGGGATGAGCAAGAGGAGCAGAAAGCACTACAATTTGAAAGACAGAGTTACTCTTTAATAAGTTAAGACAATGATTTATTAATTTATTTAACAATGTGCTAGGTAAATGGAGAAGATGAGAGGTACTAAAGTTTTTGAGCAGGTAAATGGCATAGTTAGGACTAGATTTTTAGAAAGATTAGCTTACCTAGCAGCATTATGCAGACTGGATATAAAAGGGAAGACAGATGAAGATTCTTAGATGGCAAATCAGAAAACAGATGACTAATATAAAATATTTTAACTCAAAGAATAAAGTATAGAAATGACAAGTTCTGGGCCACCTGGGTGGCTCAGGTGGTTAAAACTCTCACTCTTGGTTTTGGCTCCAGTCATGATCTCAGGGCTGTGAGATGGAGCCCCACGTTGGGCTCCATGCTCAGTGTAGAGTAGGATTAAGATTCTTTTTCTGTTCTCCTCTGCTCCTCCCCCTGCTCATATGCTCTCTCTTTCTCTCTCTAAATAAATAAAACCTTTAACAAAATTAAAAGAAGAAAGATATGGCAAGTTCTAAGATACATACAATATAAAGAATTTTAGGTAAACAATCAGCTTGCTTTCCATGTTCATAAAATAATGGTATAAAAACAGTCCCAGAATTGGAATAAAGAAACTTGATATCCAGTTCTTGCTTTGCCTCTTACTTTACGTCTCATGTGACTTTGGGCAAGACACAAATTGCCTTTCTCAGATTCCTCAACTCGAAAATGAAAGGCTTATAATACTTTCTCAAGTTCTTCTCATTCTGGAATTCAATGACCATAAAAATGATTTTTTGGAAGGACCTTAACAACCAGACAACCTCCTATCAGGGAGGATTTCATAAGCAAAAGTCCAGTGACTTCGACTGGCCTAAATCAGTGAGTAGATTTAAGTATCTGTCATTTTCTACTGCTTTTATCTTTTTGCAAAAGGTAAAGTAACTTTTTAGAAGACAGGAAAAGATTCATTCCTTCTTTAAATACCAAAATTCAAGAAACCTTTGGCCTTATTCATGGATACTTAAACCCTTGCCAAGAAAAACAAATTGTAAAATGTGGAGGTTGGAAAATGTGAATCATCACTGGTATTAAAACCTACATTTAATAATTTTGTTGCAATTTCAAACTACTGCTGAATCCCATTAGGTTTTTTAACATAAATTCAATAAGAATTTATGATTTTATAAATGGCATTTAAATGTATTCAGAAGTAGAAACAAGAACCATCTGATGGAGTAGTGATTGTGGTTAAAATGAAAAGAAGGAGAAAATAAAGACATAAGGAGGCCAGAAGGTGAAGGAGAGGAAGGAAATAGAAAGTAACGAATCTATGGTTAGAGTTAGGCAAATGCTTATAAATTTATCTTTTGTGTTATGCATTTTCTTATTTGATGAGATTCTGAATTAATACTACAATAAAAGATGAGGCACCTGTCATTTAAGAAGCAGAAATTATTTCAGGAGAACTTTGTGCCAAGTTCTTGAGGATTTTCAGAACATATGGAAATATGCACCACATGACTGAAAATAACAATTTGGCCTTTATTCCACATCCAATTTGGATTTTATTTAACTGTCTTCTAAAATTTTTATTCCATCTTAATTTTATCATATTCATTAATCTGAAAAACTAGAATTGCAAGTGGGATCTTATAATATCGTTACTCTTCCTCAAACAAGGTTTATGTCTTATTTTTGATATGCCCACTTGTTTAAAAGATCACCAGTGTCATAGGCAGCAATCCTGAATTGTTAAAAAATCTTTAACTCTCTTAATTCAGTTGTAGGGAATAGTTTTGCAAATATTGTTTCATCAACTCAACAAGTATGTATTAAGGATACATTAATGTTCCTGGAGCATTGCTGGAGCTAGACTGAATTCTAAGACCTGTAATTTGACTTTCCATTCTGTGACTCCCCTTTTCTCAATCTTTTTACTTTCGCCTGACCTTCAGACTTCCAGGGCTTTAAAACCATATTTTAAAAAATTTAGGGCCCCACAAGGTCTATATACCTTTTCTGTCCATGCTACTAAGCAATTTTCTTAGGTTCCTCAAGGACAGAATAGGGAAGGAAAAGAGTAAAATGTCAATCTCTTAAAAAAAAAAAAAAAAGAGTTTATTTATTTATTTATTTGAGAGAGAATCTCAAGCAGATTCTGTGCTGAGCACGGAGTTCAACACAGGGCTCGATCCCATGACTCTGAGATCATGACCTGAGCTGAAACCAAGAGCTGGTCACTTAACCAAGTCACCCAGACACCTCATAAAATGTCAGTCTTGAAGGGCCAACAGAAAATACAAAACATAGGAAGTTATATTTAAGCTACTATGGCTACCAGCCTTGGCCAAGATTCTCACATTCCAAGAAGCAGCAGAGCCACTAGACTTGAAGGGCTAACAGTGGGTCTCTCAGTAGAGCCAATGGGGACAGAAGATTCGGTGGTGGGTGGCGGGGGGGTGTTTTAATTTGTAAGAACCTTGAGGGGGTGAAGGAAAGTACCCCAGTAATGACTTATATTTAATTTTCCAGGAAAGGGATTTAAAATTGTATTTCATTTAATACAAGGAAAATAAGATTAAAGTGATTTGGACTGTGTGTGTGGTCATGTGAGATTAAGGAGCAAGAACACAGCAAATACACACACACATACACACACAAAGGCTATAATTTAAAAAAACTTATATTTGATCAAATACATGATAGTATAGTGTACAAAGGCTGAGAAGTATATACTAACATGGTGAAAAAACTCAAGAGTTAAAAGAAAAAAAAAGGAATAAGTTTAGTCAGGAAAAGTTCATTAGAGAAAAAAGGATTTCTGTGTTGGACCTTGAAAGAACATCTTGGGAAGAAAAACACTGAAAGCATAAAAGCAGAAACTATTACAGGATGCTAAGGAAATCACAGGACTAGGGCACATGGGCCATCAAAAAGAAAAGATGAAATACCATTAGTTTTCAGGTTTTGAAAATTAAAGGTAGAATGTAACATATTTTCGTTTTTTCAAGTGGCCTTCCTCCAAATCTTGATGGACTCATTTAAATTAAATGGTCTTTTCTGGGAGATTTCAGAGATTCTGACTTTTGATTCTAAGCAAAGAACTATTAGAAGCCAAAGATATAAACAGCAGAGAGATGCTTGGGGAAGTTTATATGTGAAACAGGTTGTTTTTCTAGACATACTTGTTAGGCAATTATTGTACAGTAGTATTCACTAAAGTAGTAGCTTTCAAGGTTTCTTGACAGCAACCACAGTAAAATATTCACTTTACTTTGCAATGTGCCATACACAAACATGTATACATGCATTTATATAAATGTATGTCCTTGTATCTTTTATACTTATCTCACCCAGAACTGCTAATTTTGTCCCCTAAGTAAAAGTGAGTATATCATTTACAAAGTAACATGGGCCTTTGAAATTTGGACTTGATAAAGTTCCTTGAGGGAATTTTATAGTGACTAGAACATATAAGTACTCAATATATTAATCTATCCTTTCACTTAATAAGCACCCACTATGTGCCAGGGACTGTTAAGAAATAGTGATCTAGTAATATTAAGAGGGGTGTTTAAAACTGTATTTTAAGGTTGGTTGTAGTGTGGATGAAGAAGGAATCTCTAAGAGAATGATAGTTGAGGCTTAAAGAATGAGTAAGAGTTAACCGGGTGAATAATACTGAATAATGGGGTAAAAATAGGTCAAGGCAGAGGGATGTACATTTGCAAAGAGCCTGAGAGGACAGGAGAAAGAGTTCAATGGTTTTAAAACTGAAAATAGGCCAGTGTGGCAACAGAAGAGTTAGTGGAGAGACAGTGTTATGGATTCTGAATTTTGTTCTCAGTGAAAAACAAAATAAAGCAAATACCCATAACACAATATAACCAAACAAAGAAAATATGGTATTTGTTCAATGTAATACTAAATCCAGAAACCAAATTTAATTTTGCCCTTGACCTGGTTTGCAAGGACAGTTTTAAAGTTATAGAGCATAAAATATAATGCAAGTGTACTTGACACAAAGAACACTGATTTAATTTCTTGCCAAAGCAGGCATTTATTGAAAGCACATGTAGTACACTAAAAAGGATCCTAAAATTTTATGTGCCACATTTGATAAGGGATCTAATTTATATTCTGGCATTTAGCGAGAAGCCTGGATTAGTGATGCGGTAACATAATAAGGACCTAATTTTCTCTGTTCTTTTATAGATATGTCATATTCACTTGGTAACTGGCAATTCCAATTAGGACAAACTGATGCACTAATTTCAAACAAAGGTTAAAGGTCATGAACAAGGAGAATAAGACCATCTCTAAAGAAAATGAAACAAATTGCTCATCAGTGGAAATGGATTTGCACCCATTCCAATACACTCTAGCCCCTGAATCCATCCCCAAATCAGACTTTTTATGGCTTTTCTACCTGTTCTACTTACCCTAGTTCTATACAAAGAACCCTATAGGCATATATTTTTTAGAAGTCTATATTCCTTTAAAAATGCCATATGCTCTTTAGTTATTCAAAAAGTATTTATTAAGTATGTACTATGTGAAGGCAGCTGGCCATGAAGACATGAATCATATCTTTATATTTCATCTGTAATGGTATTTTCCACAATTAATGCTGGTGTTTCCCTGTCTCACTTTCCTCCCAGACTATCTTGCTCACTGTTTTATCAAGAGAAGTGCTTGGCATGTAGATGGCAATTAAGTATTTTTTGAATTAATAAATAATTTTAAGGGAACTTTAATGGTGAAAAGTTTGTGTAAATGCTCAAGAACACCAGATATAAATGACTAAGCACCAAAACTCCTTCCAACTAAATGTCACTTCAGCTTAACTCTAGATCATAATATCAGAAGGCATACTTTAGGAATCCATTATAAAAAATGATAAGGTAAAGTTGGGAGGCAAGGCAATGGAGAAACCATAAAACTGTGCCAGTAATCCTCACAACACCTTTTAGAACATGTTTGAACCCTCCAGAGAGTATAAGATTCATTCTGATAAAAGCCATGTCTACAAAATTTATTAAATATCCAGGATTTTCAGTTTTGCAACCTAAGAAACATATTTCTGCATACCAAGATCTCTCATATACAATAGTAATATGAAGTGGCAACTAGTTTGATTGAACTGAAAATGGAGTACTTTCAGTCCCACCTACTTTCTTAGGTAATTCTTATAGGGCCTCAGGTGAAAGACTAAGTCAACTAAAATATATTCCTGAATGAGATATTTCCTTTTGTGGCATTAATAAACAAAAATCAAGTGGACAGCCTTTTTATGGGCTTCAGATTTTATAGCTATAAAATGAAGGGATAGATTCAGATGGCCTCTTAAGGGGACCATTCTAAGTTCTAAACCTTGCTTTTGACCAGTAATGAAGCTTATTTTTGGAGTGTGACTGGGGTTCCTGTAGTATGATTATATTATATGAAAATATTTGTGGAGTTACCAGTTGTGGGGGAAGTATTTTTTATGAATTATGATCAAGAAAATAATTATTTAAATGATGTCCAAAGGATTATGATTTTTTTTTTTTTACTGTCTCAACTTGGCTAGGATGAACCATCTTCTCTAGTTATTCAATCGAGCCCTAACCTAGTTGCTGTAATGATGGAATTTTGCAAATGTAATTAGAGTCCCTAATCAGTTGACTTTAAATTAATCAAAGGGAGATTATCCCAGGTAGGCCTGGCTTAATTAGGTGAGCCTTATAAAAGAGAACTTAGGCTTTCCCTGAGCTGAGATATTAACCAGCTTATATACACAGGGTTTCAATCTATTTATGATTTTCCTTTCCTGAAAGGATTTTGGGTTTATTTTGCTAGCATCCCGAACTGCATATGCCAATTCCTTATAACAAATTCCTATATGTACTGGTTCTACTTCTCTGTTTTAACTCTGATTCATATAATGATACTTTATAAATTATAAACAGGGAACACCTTAAAATATTTTAACATTTCCAATCAATTTCAATAAAGTGAGTGAAGCTGAGGAGCAGACACGTGTATATTGGGCAGATGAAGTCTAGATTCAGAAGAACCTCTGAGGTGTTCAACAGTTACCTTTGATGCCCTATCCTCAGATTCACACTGTTTGTCTTCGCCTCTTACCTCAGACCACTAGTCTTCTCATTGTCTCTTACCTTCCCTATCCAAAATTGAGATGAGGAAAGGCTCTTAAACTTATTCACACTGTGGCATTAATACTTGGCAACATTTAGTATGCTAAAATTTCCAAGGTACATCAACTTTAATAGAGTAAAAGCTTTAACACAAAGGAATACCTTAGCAAGTAGTGGAAAAAGCAGACTTAAAATTCATAAACTCTCAGATGACTGTGTATTCTGCCTACCTGAAACTGGTCACGTTCAGGTTTTTTTTTCTTTTTTGATGATTTCTTTTTTTTTTTAAATACCATTTCATTAAAATTACAGTTTGACTGACACAATGTTATACTAGTTTCAGGTGTACAATATAGTACTTTATGCTATGCTCACTACAAGTATACCTACCATCTATTACCACACAGTGCTACTACAATATCATTGATTATATTCCCTATGCTGTACTGTTTAGTCCATATTTGACTTATCTGTGGAATCTAAGAAAAAACAACAAATGAATAAAAAAAACAAACAAAAAGCAGAAACAGACCTATAAATACAGAGAACTGATGGTTGCCAGAGGGGAGGGAGTGGGGAATGGGCAAAGGGGTGAAGGGGCGTGGGAGATACAGGCTTTTTAAGATTTTTTCATTTTCCATTCTAGAAATTACTGTAGCCAAAGCTTCCATACCAGTAACATTTCCTTAGCAGATAATACTGGTCCATCGTTTTATTTTGGTTTTGGGAAGGGGTCTTTATACATCATTGGATAATTATAATTTATTTTGTCATAACTATAACTAGTTGTTATATGTAGCTTTTTACTTTTGCTTTACATGTTATGTGTTATTTTTACTTTACAGTAATATTCAAAAGTAGCTGTTAATAATTCTAGAGAACTTGGTCATGTTATGTGTTCATTTGCTTTACAGCAATATTCAGAAGTACCTGCTAACCACTTTAGAGAATTTGACCTGTTACTATGCTCAAATATTGTTGCAAATATGATTATATCCTGACTGTACATAGAGTATTAACCCATCACTGAGGAACACCTGATATACTATAGGACTCAGATGGTTAGATTCTATAAACAAGTGAATGAATATGTACAAGAGACCCAAATGAAATGTTCAATTCCATATTAATAAATAAGGGCTAGAAGCTATAAAAAACAAGACTAATAAATCTAAGTCTATATATAAATTAAAAACCTCCATATACCAGAAAGCACCAAAAATAAAGACAAAGACGAACTGGAAGGAATATTTACAAGTCAACTAGGAATTTTTTTCTAGTGAACAAGGAAAAGGAAACATACAAGAACAAAGTTAGTAAGAAAAAACTGAACTGTCCCAAAGAAAGATGGACATAGAATTAAGGAGAGAACAGAAGATGAAAATACAAATGGCTTAGAAACATGAAAACATGTGGAACTTCAACAATAACTATAGAGATACAAATTAAAATGATGAGATGTCATTTAAAATTTATCATTTCAGCAAAGCTTAAATTGGGGATGTGATTTGGTAAAAAACTCTCAGGGTAATAAGGAAAATTTATCAAAATTTAAAATATTCATTTCCTAAGAATCAGCAGTTATAGTTCTAGAAATTGAGCCTATACAAAAATTTACATAAAAGTATACAGACATATATTAACATAGCACTATTAACAGTACGAAAAAATAGAAAACATCCCAATAGCCTTCAATAGGGGAGTAAACTATGGTACAGTCATATAATAACACAACTATTATAAAAAATAAGGAAGATAAAGTCTTTATTACAAGAATAGCAGTCTAAGTTGTTAGAAAAAAGCTGCAAGGCAGAAGTATAGCATGCTCTCAAACATTTTTAGTACTTCTCATAATAAAAAATAATCTGGAAGGGCATACCCCAAACTAAGAGATTATCACTAAGATGTGGTGGTATTACAAAAGAGTTTCTTTTCTGTATTATCTATTTCTATAGTGTACCATCTTCTTTCTTTTTAGAAAGTCTTATTTATTTTTAATTTAAAATTTTTTAGATTTTATTTAAATTCAAATTAGTTAACATATAGCATATTATTAGTTTAAGGGGTAGAATTTAGTGATTCACCAGTTGCATATAACACCCAGCGCTTATTACATCAAGTGCTCTCCTTAATGCCCATCACCCAATTACCCCATTCTCCCAATCACCTCCCCTCCAGCAACCGTCAGTTTATTCCCTATAGTTAAGAGTCTCTTATGGTTTGGTTTCCTCTCTGTCTTTATCTTATTTTATTTTTCCTTTCCTGCCCTACGTTCACCAGTATAGTATACCATTTTTAAGTCATGACCAAGAAAAAAAAATAAATAAGGTTCAAGTACAAGATTATAATGACATCTCTGGTCACTTGTTCTATTTTTAGTAAATTATCTGGATATAAAAGTACCCATATTACATAGTTTTTTTTTTTTTTTTT
>RCUC01124096.1:0-13542 GCA_003697995.1 Taxidea taxus jeffersonii | reverse complement strand
AAAAAAAAATACCAGAGTGGAGACAGGAAACCTCAGCCTTGGGCTCGTTTCCCCGTGCCTCAGTTTCCCCAAGGAAATTAGCCCTGGAAAGCTGAACCAGCAGCTCGTAGCCTTCATGGAGGTCTCGGAGCCACAGCACAAGTGCCGTCCAGCAGGGCTGTCCCCTGGGAGGTGCCCTGGATCTGCCCCATGACCTCAGCACCACCCAGGACCACTTCTCTCCCTGCTCATGTCTCCCCCCTTTAAGGCGTGAGGAGCAGACAAGCCATTCTTCCTTCCATCTGAGCCCCTGGGCCCCACCTTTTGATAGATTTTTCAACCAAAGCACTTTGGGGAGTTCCTTCCCATTGATTCTGTTGAGCAAACCCACCATCAGGGTAGCGATGACCCCAGGTAGAAGAAGCCTCAGCCGAAAAACCACTTCACCCTCGAGCTGGCCTTTGTGTCGAGTCTGTGAGACCACAGGGAGGGCCCGGGCTCTGGGCCTGGACAGCCTGGGGTTCCCGCCCAGCTCCCCAGCCCACCCAGGACGGTCACCTCCAACAAGGATCTCAGGAACCTTGCTGTGCCCGTATGGGACGTGGTGGCCACCCTTGCCTCCCTGGGCCCTCTGAGACACTGGAAGTGTGCAGTGGGACGCATCGAGGTACTGGGTGCAAGGACCTCCCACCTCACCCTTTTCCAACCGGCTTTTTAAAAAATTGTGGTGAAACTCATAGAACATCACATTCGGAAGCTTTAAAGCTTACGCTTCGGTGCCATTAGCACATACCCAATGACGGGCAGCCACCACCACCCGCCCCGCCATCTGCTTTCGGAACATTCTTATCCCCCCAGGGGGGTCCCTCCCCACTCCCCCTCCCCAGCCCCCAGCAACCGCCCATCCGCACTTGGACTCTACCTGTCCTTGTGTGGTTCCCATCAGCGCATCACACACCATGCGACCCTTTATGTCCCACTTCTTGCACCTCCAATTGGCTTTCCAAGGGGGAGTTCCCCGACGCCCGCCCCACCCCACCCTTGGCTTCCCTTTGTCTTGCTTCCCTCATTGGTAAAACAGAGAGAAAATGTCCTCTCTGGAGGTTCCCGTGAGGATGCCGGGAACCCGTGTCCGGGAAGAACCTAGAACACAGCCTGGCCCACAGTGAGCGGTCAGTAGCAATGACAGCTAGCAGGAAGCCTCGCGCACCACCTGCAGCTCCCCCAGGCCCTTGTGTGCTCAGAGGTCGGCGGACAAGCCTTTCCTAGGAAGGCGTCTTGCAGGGACATTGCCTGGGCCCCAGAGCCTTTGTCCTGCTGCATGGAAACGAGGTCAGTTTTCTAAACAATCAGCCTCATAATCAGGGAGACACAGTAGGACCAGCAAAGAGCTAGGTGGCCGAGCTCTGTGTCTCTGACCCTGGTTTCCACGTGGCATTGGGTTCCTGTGGCTGCTGGAATGTATCACCACGCACTGGGTGGTTTAAAACAACATGCATTTATTTTCTTATACTTCTGGGGGCCAGACATCCGAAATCAAGGTGTGAACAGAGCCGTGCTCCCTCCCTCTGGAGGTTCGGGGGAGAATCCTTCCTGCCTCTTCCAGCTTCTGGTGGCCCCAGGTGGTCCTTGGCTTGCTGCCCTGTCACGCCAACCTTTGCCTCTGTGGTCACGTGGTCTTCCCTTCTGTGTCTCTGTGTCTGTCCCCATAAGGACACGTGTCATTGGGTTTAGGGCCAATCCAGGATGAAATCAACTGGGGATCCTTAACTCAATGGCACCTGTGAAGACCCTTTTATTGAATAAGGTCATATTTACTAGTTCTGGGGTTAGAACATAGCCTACGTCTTTCTGAGGGCAATCGTCTAACCCTCTACAGGTATCTTTAGAACAGGTATCACGAGGTGCCCAGCCGGCTCAGTCGGTGGGGCGCGTGACTCTTGATCTGGGGATTGTGTGTTCGAGCCCCACACTGGGTGTAGAGATTACCTAAAAAATCAAAGTCTGAAAAAAAAAGAATAAAGTTCATAGGTATACCCCGCCTTAGACTGAACATGAAGAGTCACGAAATGACTAGCGTGGAGAACATACCCCGGTGCCAGGCACAGTAAGGGTTAACGTCGTTAGCTGCACTTGCATCTCCCTTCTGCCCCTGTCCCTCACGGCCAGTGCCACCAGAGCAAATCTGCTCTAAGATGGTGGCCGTTCTTCCCTGGGCTGGGCATCCAGGCTGCGTGTGGGAGTCATGGGGCCCGGGTCAGGCCAGGATGTGAGGAGCCCTGGGGCTCTCCCTGGATCTCCCTCCGGCCAGCCACAGCAAGGGGTCCTGGGGTCTAGGAAGATGCCAGGAGTGCTCAGAGGTCATCAGGAACTGAGGCTGCACACTGGGGGCAGGAAGGCCTCTCGGTGGCCATGTCCCCCCGTCTCTCTTTGGGACCAAGGGTGCTTGCTCGCATCCAGTAGCCTCGGCAGCCGGGCCAGCTCCGAACTGATCGTACAAGGAAATGGAATGTGAACCCCAGGCTATTTAAAGAGCAAGAGGGCCTGGAGGCATGGCTGGGGCCTGGCCAAGCAGGGTGCTTCAGGTCGGGCCGGGCTCCTCTGTGCACGTGGTCTGATTTACAGGAGGGCCGCCAGCGACTCCGGCCTCAGACAGAGAACTATTTGAAGCAGCTGCCAGATGTTGTGTCTGAGTTGGGTTTTTACAACTTGAGTACTGGTTAGCAGCCTGCCTCCCGCCGGAGATCAGCTTGCCCCAGCGGGTTTAGGGCCCTGGCCGCGGCCCACGGGCCCTTGCAGAGCCGCACTGCCCCTCCCTCCCGCGCAGCCCGAGCTTGTTCTCCTCTGAGCGGAGCCAGGGTAGGAGCCCGATTTCCTAAGCATCCGGCCTTCCTGGGGTGGCAGAGTGGCCCTGACTTCGGGGTGTCTTGCCAGCACCCTGAGCTGGTGGAATGTTCCGCCCGATGTTTACTGCTGGGCCCTCTGGGAGAGGCAGGGTCTAAAACAGAACTCCCGACCTCGAGAACAGCTTTGCAATGAGGCATCCCTTGGAGCAGGCCCTCCAAGCCAGGGCTGTCCCCCAAGCCCTAGGCGTGGCCTGGGAGGACTGGACACGGACCTCTCCCTCTCTCGCCTCATCGTCCCTCCTGCTCCCACCCACTGATTTCACTGTGGCCACTTGAGGCCAGCCCTTTTCCATGGTGTGTAGAAGGACACAGGGACCAGAGCTGGGACCACAGTTCATCCAGGGGGTTCTGGAACATTCTCAAACCTCTGGAAATTCGAATGAACCAGGGAAGTTCCAACCTTTGGATCCAGGCCACTGTGTCAGGTCAGAGACCAGGCCTGCCAGTCGGGATGGGATGTGCCCAGCGCGACACGGTTGGGGTTCACTGGGCTCAGGGCGGGGGGGGGTGTGTGTTTCTCAGCTCCTCCCCCCATGGAGGAGGCCTTCAGAGGGAGGCCCATGATTCAAGTGCTCACTTCCTGAGGCCACTTGGAATGACTTCTCAGAAGGGAGCGGGTGACAAGGGAAGGGGCGGGGCAGGTGAGGAGCCGGGACGGCGGGAGGTTGTGTCATTAATCTTGCTGCATGTGAAAGCACGCTTGTGTCCGTCCAGGAACCCGAACGCGGCCAAAGTGGACAGAGTGTTCAGTCCCCTCCCGAAAGCGCCAGAAACGTTTTGTCCACTGGGCAGGAAAACATCCTCTGTGAGCACGCTGGGGTTGGGCTCTCCCTCTAAGGAGACGCCCCTGAGGGCCGCGCTGGGAGGAGCCCGGCCTGGTGGCCGTGGGACAGAAGGAACAGCATATGGGTCCCCGGCCCCTGCTCCTCTGGGGCTCAAGGGGATGCCTCCAGCCCACCTTTCCTGGTGGCCCTAAGGAGCCCAACTCCTCCCTGCCACCCACCCCCAGCCCCTGCTCCCGCTTCACTTCTGAGTCTTCCCAGGAACTGGGAAGAGAGAAGGTCACAAGCAGGGAGCCCTCACTGGAAAACCAGAAAGGCTGGTAGGAATCCCGGCTGTCGGGATTCGGGGTGCAGCCCGCAGTCCTCTGCAGAGGGCCCAGCAGACCCCGGCTAGGGGACAGGAGGGCTGGGGTACCAGTCACCGATCCTGTGACTCTGGACGTCACCTTTGGGAGCCTCGATTTCCTCTTCTGTGAGCTGGGACTAATGACACCTTCCAACCAGGCTCCTGTGTTGCAAAGGCTGAGTGAGGACCGGGTGGGGGCAGTCTTACTGCCCACAAAGTGAGCAAAGCCACATATGCCCACGGTCTTCTAACTTCTGCCTATGAGGAAGTGGGAGAGAGAAGCACCTTGGGTATCCTTGCCCCTCCAAGGGAACACCCCTCCCTCTGGTCCTATGGCTTCTCCCCAGGCATCCTGCAGTTGAGCCTGGAAGCTGAGGGACCCCCTCGGGGGATCTCCCACCCCTAGTTTCCTGGAAAGATAAGCTGGGGATGAGCTGGGGCTGCATCAGCCTAGACTCACCGTCAGAAGACAGGCTTTCCAGGGGATCCTGGCCACCTATGAGGGAGACTAGCAACCTTTTCCTCCAGGAAGCCCTGGGGGAATGAAGAGAAGAGGGGCCGCAGCCTCCGTTATCCCATTTGTGTCCCCTCCTCTGTGCCAGACACAAGGAGATGCCAGGAATTCAGACTCAGAAAAGAGGCTTCTGGGGTGCCTGGGTGGCTCAGTGAGTGAGCGACCCACTCTTGATTTGGGCTCAGGTCGTGATCTCGGGGTGGTAAGATCAAGTCCCAGGTCAGGCTCCCTGCCTGCTTCTCCCTTTGCCTACCGCTCCCCCTGCTTGAGCTCTTTCTCTCTCTCTCTCTCAAATAAATAAATAAAATCTTCAAAAAAAAAAATAAATAAACGAGTAAATAAATCTTAAAAAAAAGGGGGGGGGAGGAAAGCAGGCTTTCTGAGCAAGGAGCTCCTTGGGTGGGCAAAGCAGACCCCTGGGGAAAGTGGACGTCTCGGTGGGCTGGAGGGTGCACGCATATAGGACCCGGCTTGGGACCGACAAGGGAGGAGGCCAGGTGCTGCCTCCCGCAGAAGCACAGAGTCGGTCGCCCTTTAACTGGGGCAGCAACAGCATCCGATCACGGGAGAGTCCCCGGCACGGAGCCCCACGCTGTGAGCCTGCGTTTCCATGCCTGTCTCCCCTGTGCCTGCCTGGAGACCTCTAGGAGACAAGACCCGAGTCACTGCCCAGCACCGTGGAAGCGCTCGGGACGGATGTGCGGATGGATTGAACCAGTGGACAGCAGAGCCGGTGCGCAGAGCAGCGAGCCAGCGAGGGAGGAGGCAAGCTTGCCGTCAGCACACGTGTCCCCTCTATCAGTCACCCAGGGCTGGGCTCCCCGTGAAGGCAGATAAGAGGGGGGACCAGCACTGGCCTCTGGGCTGAAGCCAGAAGCCCCAGGGGAGGGGCGCTGGGGGCTTGGTGGCCCTGGGGACGGTGACATTTCCACAGTCTCCCAGCTGTCCCAGAGCGCCTGTCCTGAGCAAGGTGGCTTCTCCTTCATCCCTGCCCGCCAGCGGCTCCTCAGAGAGACTCTGGAGACCAGCAGCCTCCCTGCGGGCATCTCTGCCGAGGGGCCTCAAGAGAGTCTGCTGGCTCCCCCGGGGCCACACCAAGTCTCGTTTTCTCTGAAAACATCCCAGTGTCCAAAACCAACGTGGACAGTTGACCTAGCCGGTTACCTTTGTTTGCCTGGCCCAGTGTCAGGTCCTCGCTTATTTTTATGAGCTGTTTAATCTGCACAGTCTTCTGTTCTCAATAAATGGGGCCGCACATTCCAGGATGGCCTCGAACGATAACACCAGCTGTCTAGACGGGGGCCAGCCCACTGACACGCTCATAAATAAAAATAGCTTTGCGCTCCACTCTCTCATCGGTGCCCGGGGAGGGGCCACAGCCTCCCCGCGGGCCGGCTGGGACAGAGCTCGCCCAGCTCCCTGCCCCCAGTCCCCAGCCCCACTCCCAGGGGGGCCGGCGAGCCCATGCTGCCTGTGGGAGGGAGGAAGGCGGCCCGCTGAGTCCCTGGTAAAGCATCTGCCCTCTCTCTGGGCTTCCCTTTGTCGGTGGCTTGCAGCAGCTGCCGGGGCCGTGGACACCGAGGTGGCGGGGGCGCGGGTGTGGGGTGCTTTCCCTTTGGACTCCAAAAGCAGTGCTCCACCCACCAGTCCCAAGGCCTGAGTCTAGTCTGGGAGAGGCTGCAGACCCAGGCCCAGAGCCACCTGAGTCGAAGCTGATGGAAAGGCTGTCCATGCCCCAGCACAGAACCTGAAGCTAGCCAGGGTCCAGAGCAGCTCAACCCGGGAAGGAAAGGCCCGTGGTCAGACCCTTAGTGACTTGTCCGCTCCTTTCTCTCCTTGTTACTTGCCCCTTCCTTTACTCGTTCACTTACTTGGCCTCTACTCATTCCTTGAACCCTGCCTCAGGACGGCCTCTGAGGAGCCCAGTGAGGGTGGGGACTTGGTGCAAGAGCAGCGAGCAGGTGGAGGGAGCTCAAGGCATCCTTTGAGCTCAGCAGGATATGGCACAGCTGCACACACACACGTGTGTGTGTGTGTGTGTGTGTGTGTGTGTGTGTGTGTGTGCCAGCAGGGTACAAGAGCCTCCCTGAGTGTGTCCAGGACAATGCGGGGTTCACATAAAGGAGGCTTGCCACAGCTAAGGCAGAAACACAGGCCTGCATGCCCACACTTACCCACATACCTTATACAGGTCAGTTTATGTTGATAACAGTGTCTTCATAGGTTGAGGCCCCCTTGTGCAGTACATAACGTGAACACCTGCACAAGGCAGCCCTGTGCCACCTCCCTTCCCTTCCCCCAGACCTAGATGGACTGAGTCTCTGGAACAGAAAACCTGGCTCCTCCTTGGTCCGTCAAATCTTTATTTCAGCCGCTAGTATGGGCTGGAGAATCCTGGGGGTGGTCGGTGGTCAAGTGGAAAAGATTTACATAGAACCAAGAGGCTGATACTTTGAGATGGACCTCTCAGAAGAGGAAGAGTCAAAGAGAGGTGGTTGGGGCAGAGATGGGCCCCACTGGGGTCAAACAAATGACCCGAGAAGGGACAGGTCACTCTTTCTGATCCTACACCCAGGGAGGGGGTGAGGGATCAAGGGTGCCTCTCACCAGGGACAGGAGCAGAGGGCAAGGACAGGGGGAGATGATTCCCACCCCCCACACCACCCCCGCCCAGGGGTTCCAGAGAGAGACAGCAAGGACTAGGATGACTGAGGCCATACACCCTGAATCTCGCTCCCCTCGGCCCTGACCCAACACACAGGAGAAACAAGGACAGAGCAGAGCGGGGAGTGACAGGAGACACCAGAGAATCAGAACACCCTGGTCTCTGCTTGTTCAAACTGAAAGTGAAGGAAGCTCTGTAGTCAAGGAGAGAAGGGTTTGAGCACAGCTGGGGACCAAGGGACTGGAGCGAAGTCAAACCACACTGGGCTGTTCGATCAACAGGGCCACCAAGCCTCCAACCCAGTGACCGCCCCGTGCGAGGCGCACGCTCCACCCCGCTCGGCTCCGGCCGCGCTGCGAGGGATTGGTCTGTCCCCCCTTTGGAGGCGGAGAGGGAGGCACCCAGGGGACAGGCTGGCCCCAAGTGTGACTCCGGCTGGGAGGAGGCAGGGCCTGGTTTCAGCTAGAGATGCTCTGATGCCTCGTCCTCCGCGGCCTGCGCTGGCCTGACCCCAAGTTGGAACCAGACCTGGTTCCCCAGCTGGCCTGGAGAAAGTGGGGCCCCCCCGCCCCCATGGCCACACTCCTGTGCCTCTCGTGACTCACACAAGCCGCCCGCAAACAGTGACTGAGGGGGCGGAGGGCCATAAGGACAGCAGGCGACCGGCAGCCAGCCTCCATGGGCCTCCGAGCTGCCTGGCCACACGATGACCCGAGAGGACATGAAGAGGACCTGGGAGAGACACTCAGGCACGCTGTCCTCACTCCTGGGCCTGAAGATAAGTCTTGGAGGTCGGCTTCCTAGAACCACAGAGAGTGTCTGTCAGATGCTTGCTGACCCTCATCTGTCCTCTCGACAAGAGGGTGCAGGCCCCCTCTATCCAGCATGGAAACTGAGGCCCAGAGGACGGCGGTGCTTGTGCACAGGTCACACAGTGAGGATGTGGCAGAGGGGGCCATTCTGCTCAAGATTCTGGAGGCTTCCTGGAGGGCAGCTTAGGGCAGCTTAGGGCAGACTCAGAGGGAGCACCCCCATCCCGAGGGAGGGTTTATGTTGCTGATGTCCTGGGGCCAGGTACCCAAGCACCTTCATCCCCCTCCCCAGACCGACTGCCCATCTCTTCCTTCCCAGTCTCTGGCTAGAGACAACCCCTCTGTTAAGGCAGAGGAAGCCCCATCCCACATCTGCCCGACCCCTCCTTCTCCCACCGTGGCAGGTGACGGACAAGAGCTCCGCCCACCTTCCCCTCCTGCCCTTTCCAGAGTCTCAGCAGCACCCTGATTTCCCTTGGGGAGCCACCTGCCCAACATGTGACCCAATCCACCAGTGCCTCCCCTGGGACTTCTGCTGCCACCAGGGAGTGAGAAACTCCCTTTCTGCCAGGAACCTGAAGCTGGGAGGTCAGGAGCCATCCTGTCCCCCACCCGCCCCTCCAAGGCACAGCCACCTAAGAACGGAGTCAGAACAGAGATCCAGAGCTGACAGGAGGGACGTGGACCTTCAGCCATTACTTGCACAGGCGAGGCTGTCACCCCAAACTTTTCAAGCGCGTGAGCCAATACATTCTCTCTTTTCCTTGAAGCCCGCTGGATGGGGGTTCCATTCACCCAGAACAGGTCCCATAGTCAGGCCCCACTCTTCCTACTTCTCCATGTCCCTAAGGACACCTCTCAGAGACAGAATGGGCTCCTCCCGGGACGCTGTGAGAAGGAGGGCATTCCTCGAGGCAGGGAGCAGAGGTCTGGAGGCAGACCCGAGCCCCATCTCAGCTTCAGGCAGAACTCAGCCTTGCTGTGTTATCTTCATTCAGGAAGAAATGACCCTATTTGTGAGGATGGAAGGAGATGGCCTAAGGGCCCAGGGCTGGTCGTATACCCATCAGCATCCCACCAGGAAGCGGCTGGCACTTCAAGGTCATTCAAGAAGCGTCCATTTGCGAGATGGGGTGTAGGGGGACCTCAAGTAAAGAGAACGTAGGACCCCAGGGCTGGTGTCAGCAGAGCCATTACCACCAGAGGCACCAAAAGACCCAAGCCCAGAATAAAAGAGTCAAGCAGATCAGGATACCTTGAAGGGGACAGTGACCTTTGATCAGGGGACACAGCCAGCCCCAGAGGGCTTTGCAGCAGGTTAGACAGTGTCCCCCCAAATTCACATCCATCTGGGACCTCAGAACGTGACCTTTTTTGGAAATAGGGTCTTTTCGGGTGGAATTATTTAAGGATCCTGAGCTGAAGAGGTCATCCTGATTTAGGGTGGGTCCTAAACTGACTGGTGACCCTCTAAAAGAAGGAGCAGAGACAGAGAGACACAGAGGGGACACCCATGTGTGTGGAGCAGTGCCGTCCCAAGCCAAGGATAGCCCGGAGCCACCGGGAGCTGGCAGAGGCCCAGAAGGTCGCTCCTGGAGCCTCCAGGGAGGCTGCGACCTTGCCCATTATCTTGATTTCGGACTTAATGATCCCCTAAACTGTAAAAGAACAAATTTCTCTTGTTTAAGCGCTGCAGTCTGGGGTGCTTTCTGATGGCAACCCCAGAAAACTAACACAGGCAAAGAATGGAAAAAGCCAGGACGAGTGGATCCCCTGTCCTCAGCCTCCTCCCTCTCTCTAGCCTGCTGGGGGACTTCCAGCCAGAAGGCGCGGGAGCCCCTTGTGCACACAGGGCAGCCTTGAGGAGGGAAGCAGGGGAAGGCAGAGCCAGGATCTGAGGGGCCAGTGGAAGATACCAAACACTGGTCATTATTACAGCGGTGCCACACCCAGGCCCCAAAGCAAAAGCGGTTGCTCTTCTGTCCCCAAGGCTGTGAGAAAGAAAGCCACGGGGACCTCGACGGAGCCCAGCCCGCCCCGTTTCTGTGCTGCCGCCAATAGTGATCGCCTGGGTCTGTGTGCACATTTATTCTGCCCGTTGTCACACGTGCACCCACGCAATTTCTCGAGAGTCACGCGCGTTTTCTCCCCCACACCCCACATACTCTGTTCCAGACCACCATGGAATAAAACACTGGAAAAGGGGCGCCTGGGTGGCACGGTCATTTAAGCGTCTGACTCCTGATCTCAGCTCAGGTCTTGATCTCGGGGTCGTGAGTTCACACCCCGCGTTGAGCCCCGCGCTGGGAGTGGAAACTTCATATGAATGAATGAATGAATGAATGAAAAACATTGGAAAAGAGGGCTCCATGTGCAGCAGGGGGCCCAGGAGAACGGAAGCAGGTGCTCACCTGGGGGGAGGCTGCTCTCCATTCTCCTGCCCCCTGCGAAACCATCATGAGTAGAAGATATCCAAGCAGGCAGGGCTCAGGTTTTCATGGAAGCTCCCTGAATAAAATTTTATAAAATAAAACAGTTTTATTCGGGGAGCAGTGCGGTAATTCCTAATTACCCCCCCACAAACACTAAAGCGGCCGCTGTCAAGATAAGACAGGCCAGAGCGGGGACGGTGCCCACGCTGCTGGCTGTGATTCCAGCCCTTTCTTTCCCACCTGAGAAAATGGATCTTACAATGGGTGGCGGGGACTGAGTGACATGACCATAGGAGGCTTTAAGTTGCAAGGGACAGAATGCCTCCTCGAATAGGGTTAGGCAAAACAGGGGATCTAGCGGCTCCTGTGTTGCAAAGTTCAAGTCGCCCCCAGCTTGGCTGGCATGTCTTCCCTCCATTCTCCATTCCGTGTTCCTCATTTCTGGGTGGCCTCCCCTCGAGGCGGGCCTTCACCCCACAGAGGGCAGCAGTGGCTTCAGGCCCGGGTTCATGCTCAGCCACCTTGGTGCAGAGAGCCTCTCTTGCCCCCATGGTTGGTTTCTGTAAGGCTCCCAGGACTCCCATCTGGCCTGCAGCCACCTCCCGCCCGCCCGGGACAGGTCCAAGGAGAGGTACGGTTCTGACCTTCCCACGCTCAGGTCACCTGTTCCACCCAAACGCAGGGAGAGGCTGGGAGCAGGGGGGAGGTTCCCTGAGGAAGGGCTGGGGGCTGTCGCCAGGGGCAGGGGAAGCAAGGCCAGACAGGGCAAGCCAGACCTCATGGCCCGTGTTCCCTTCCTGCGGCGACTGTCCCAAACCGCCACAAAGCGGCTGAAAACAACACACACTTATTATCTTACAGCTCTGGGGGTCAGGGGTCTTCCAGTCAAGGTGTCGGCAGGGCTGACTTCTGGAGGCTTCAGGCCTTTTCCAGCTCCGAGAAGTTAGCTGCCTGCGTTCCTTGGTTCATGGTTCATGGGCCCTTTTCCATCACCCCTCCCACCTCCCCGCCTCGTGCTCAGGCTGCCATACAAAATATCATTCACTGGATGACTTAAACAACAGAATTTTATTTCTCACAGTTCTGGAGGCTGGGAAGTCCAAGATCAAGGACTGATCTGGCCCATTCAGTTCCTGGTAAAAGCCCTCTTCCTGGCTTGTAGCTATCGCCCTCTAACTCTGGGCTGGGGCCTTGCTCTGTGTATACACAGCCCTGGGGGAGGGGGAGGGAGGGAGGGAGGGAAAGGGAAGTAGGGAGGGGAGGGAAGGAGACAGGGAGAGAGGGACAGAGGGAAAGAGAGGGAAAGAGGGAAGGAGGGAGGGAGAGAACAACTTCTCTAGTGTCCCTTCTTATAAAGACACCACCTGGGCGCCTGGGTGGCTCAGTCAGTTGAGTGCCTTCGGCTCAGGTCATGATCTCGGGGTCCTGGGATGGAGCCCCATATCAGGTTCCCCGCTTGGCAGGGAGTCTGCTTCTCACCTCTCTCTCTGCCCCTCCTCCCTGCTTGTGCATGGTCTCTCTCTCAAATAAATGAATAAAACAAAAACAAAAACAAAAACGAAAGAAAGAAAAAAGCCATGAACCCCATAGGATCAGAGCCCCACCCCATGACCTCATTCTCCCTTCATTACATTGTTAGAGGCTCCATCTCCAAATACAGCCACACTGGGGTTTCAACACATGGGTTTTGAGGGGACACGAACATTCCTACATCCTACCATCTCTGCCCTTCCTGACCCTCCTGCCTCACTCTTGAAAGGACCTTTGTGATATGCAGAGATAATCTCCCCACTGCAAGATCCTTAATATAATCACATCCATAAAGTTCCTTTTGCCACACTAAGTATCATAGTCCCAGGCTCTGGGGCATGGGGGTCTCTGGGCAGACTCCTTCTGTCTAGCGCATCCCCTACCCGGATTTGCCTTCATCCCAACTCCCTTACTTTCCCACCCTAACATAGGGCAGCAAGTCACTCACAGCACTCAGCCCCACAGCACCCGTGGAGAGCTTTCTCCAAAAAACACCTGGGCCTGGGTGGGGTGTGTGCAGAGGAGCAGAAGCCCAGTGGGTGGTGAGAGCCCTGGAGGGTCACTGTCCCTGCAGGAAGTCCCCACAGGAGGGAAGCAGGGAACTGAGCCACTGTCTACACTATCTCAAAACCACCTACCCAGGGCAGAACTTGGGACCCAGTAAAGACCTCCTCTAGGATTGACAAAAAGAAAAAAGGTAAATGATTTACGAGGGACAGAAGGTATGCGTTCCAGCTTTGTTCCCTGGCTTGGCACCTATAGGGCTGCCTGGTGTAATGGGTGGATCCCAGCAGCCCCCAAGTGGCCTGGAGGACTTAGCCATGGTCCTGTTGGCAGGGAGCTGACCCCAATGGCCATGTCCTGGGAGGATCCCAGCCATCCCTGGTGGGGAGAAGGAAAGGAAGGTGCTTCTCTAGAATGTCCAGCAATCCCAGTGTCCAGAGGCCCACTGCTGTGCGACCTTCTGCATCCTTGAGTGCCACACCATACAACCCCAGGGCCTCCCTGAGTGCTGTCACACTGGACCCCAGGGGTGGCAGCATCTGGCAAGCCTCATCACCAGGCTTGGCCAGCACCCATGCGGCCCCTTTCCTCTGGGAGGATCAGGTCCTGGTGGGGGCCAGGAGATAGAAGATGTCTCCCGGGCCCTGCAGGCCTGGCCTCTGGATGAATTCCATAGCCTGGAATCCTCCATCCAGGCCTCAGTGACCCAGCAACAATAGAGGTTTTATTGTATTTGTTTTATATTTTTTGAAGATCTTATTTTTAAGTAATCTCCACATCCAACATGAGGCTCAAACCCACAATCCCGATGTCAAGAGCCGGGCTCCCCACCGATGGAGCCAGCCAGGTGCCCCTGGAGAGGTTTTCAGTGACTCTTCGGGTAAGTCAGTGAGGCTGAGCAGCAGCCTTTTGGGGTGTATGAGCCTGGGCCCGGCGGCGGCGCAGTGGCTGGCACAGGGCCCCCGGCCAAGGCCGGCCAGCCACACCCATGGGCCAAGCCAGGTTTTTCCTGAGTGGAAACAGGGTTCAAATCCCATATGCTCCATGGGACCGAGGAGCTGGGCAGGCCATC
>RCUC01124095.1:0-23079 GCA_003697995.1 Taxidea taxus jeffersonii | reverse complement strand
CCTTTTTTTTTTTTTTTTTTTTCCTCTAGCCCAGGTCCTAGGCAATGACAGCAGAGAACGAATAATTCCCGGTGCAGTGTCTTACATCAGTTAAAGGTACCTTTGAATGAATGTCAGCTCCTTTCTACCTTAGTGCCAGTCGATCGATGCTTCATTAGGGCTGAATTGTCTTTTGCCCATGCAACCTTGAAAACAGTCCCTTTAATTACCTGTGAGGAAGTCGGGACCCTCCTTTTCCCCTCTATCTCCCTGTCTCCCTTCCCTCCTCTCTCTGGTTCCCCAATCTCTCTCTGCTGAGGGAAGTGGGGGTGGGTGGATGGGGGTCACTCACATTTATTCAGTCAGTCTGAGTACATCACTCCTTGATAGAGAAGCTGGGAGGAGAAGAGAAGGTGGGGGCGGAGGGGGGTTAGAAAAGAAAGAAATATCGGACGCTGAGGTGAGAGGGCAGGGTTCAAGTCCAGACTACAGATCTATTGAAGAGGTTTCAGCCAGGCAGGCCTCCACTTGACTTTCTCAGCAGCTAGCTTTATGGATTCTCAGCTGCTCCCTTTACATCACGGCGCCTTACATCTCCCTGCTGCTAATTACCAGGGGATTCTAAATAACGCAGAACCAGGCCCTGCCAGGGACCCCAGAGGATCCTGAGTGGCCTTTATCCAGGTCTCTAGGAAAAGGGGAACCTGTTGGCTCAATCTTTCAGAGAGATTGGAGAGAGAGAGAGAGAGACAGGGCACAGCACAGCTCGATGTAATCCCTCCCATCAAAACTGAAGGCGTTCCAAATAATTGTAGGCCTGGCAAGTTGAGCACTGGAAGAAAGTGCATACATAATCGTATTTGTTATGCACTATTAAAAATTCAGAAAGATTTTAAATTCAAGTGATAATCTGGTCATCCTGAGGGATAGGCTTGTATTTAATAGCCAGGTATTTTTTACCTATTCAATTATGATGAGAAATATTCTAATGAAGTCATAAACCTCAGCAGAGAATGTTAATCACCTGTGCGTGCTCTGTTCGCGCCGTGTTGAAAAACATACCTGCCCAAGCCGAGCTTCCCCCCAACGCAGTAATTTAGTACCGTATTTGGAACCCTTTTTCCCTTCAGAGAGGTCCCCAGGCACCTGGAGATAGATGGCTAAAAACTACAAAGCTCATCTGATCTTCTCTCCAGTGGCCGTAGTTTTATCCAAGCAAGGAGTCAGGGGTTAAGAATGCATTTTCCCCCAAACTTTACACAACAGAATGAAGTTATATTGCACTGCTCCCCTTCCTGGCACCCCTCAGTGCCCCACCCTGCCACACACACACAGAAACTCGGCAGGTTTGGGGTTCCCCGATAAAATACTGGGTGCTAATTCAATTTGAATTTCAGATAAACCACAAATAATTTTTTAGGATAAGTATGTCTGAATTCTTGCACGGGGCATACTTATTCTAAAAAAATTCAGTTACCCAAAATTCAAATTGAACTGGGCATCTCATGTCATTTGTTTTGTTTTACTTGCTAAACCTGGCAACCCTATTCAGATTCCTTTGAAATCTAGATATTTTCTGCCAACAAATGAGGGCAGTGAGTGATGATTTCAAGTCACTTAAGAAAGAAAAAAACATAATCGTGGAAGAATTTATTCACCCATTTTCAGGTTTAGCTAATGATATTGGAACCTGAAACGTGACGCCGTGTCTGTACACAGGATATGTCCAGAGAGTTTGCCCTGCTCTGTCCACAGCCATTTCATTCCGTCTTGACGCAAGATCTCTGCTGGCTGAAGAGGTTACAGTGGGCAGGTGCCTGCCTGTTAGGCTTAGATGTATGAAACTGAGGACCCTGGATAAAAAAAAAATAACCCTCCAACCCTGTTGACACATGCTCGGGTCGTGCCATTGTCATCATATGGCAGTCTTCATGCATGAGCCCAGTACTCCCAAGACTGCATCTGAGGCGTGTATACATGTCCCCCACGGCCCCTGCACAGGCCCACAACTTCTAGTCTAGCAACACGCAGTGAGCCTTCCTGGGCCCTAGATCTGGTCACTGGAAAGTGCATGGAGAGGAGGGGGGGAAATGTATCCTACGTGTGTGCTCAGCCCTTGACCTCACTCAGCAGCCTGTGATGTTACCACATTAAGCTATAATAAGCACCAAGCAAGAAGGCAGGTGTCCAGGGCCCAGAGTGGGGAGGCAGTGGGAGGAAGAGGAAAGACATTTCTGCATGTGCGTTGCTGGCTGGACTGAGCCGTCTTTGTGCTCCGAGGGTCCTGGTGTAAGGAAAAGGGTGGCAGCACTCAAGCCTCAGTCTTGGTGTGTTGGGTCTTCACACTTGCTCTCAGCCGGAGGTCTGAGAGCATTTTCATAGCCTTTACAGAGTCTGCCAAATAAATAGAAGAATTAGATTTCTATTTACATGTTTCTGTTTGCATGTTTTTAATACTTTGTACAGGGTAGGGAGGCATGTCATATCTCAACCTAAGTTGGCAGTGTTCAGTATAAATATTAACAGAGACAAGAATATTCAGGATGCAGATGAGTAGGTAGAGAATGAGGGTCAGGCTGATCTGATGCTTTCAGATCACTCCTGCTGGATGGGCAGGGGGCAGTGCTGTCATTTCTGGGAAGAGCAGAGGAAATGTGGTCTTTGACCCTGCCAGAGTCTATTTGGAGAGAGCATCTTGTTTGCCTGGATCCAAATCCCCTGCGTTTAGGAAGCCTAGGCAAAGTGGGGCATGGCCATGCTTTTGTGGGCTCACAGGTTCAGGCTGACTCTCACCATGTCCACAGCGACCTGAGACAGGGAGCGCAATGATGGATTCTGCATGAGGTTGATTCTGCCGATGTGCAAATATGGTGCTCTGGGTCTGGGTTGTAATCAAGGCATATTTGTAAATGCCAGCACTGTATTTGATCTAGAAAACAGTGAAAATGATGGTTTGGTAAGGTAATTTTCAGAATGATATTGTTTCTTAATGAGGGAAAACAGCAAGTGGTCAACACTTAAAAGAGAAAAGAGAGTATGTCTGTGACTTCTTGAGGATCAGGGAATAGAATTATCTCCAGAAGAAAGTACAACTATACTTTCATTTCCCCCTTTAACTGATGCTCATGTGGTTTATCATTTTCTGGTAAGGTAGGATGGAAGGTATGAGATGAGGACTATCCTCTAGAAAATTTTGGTGAGACCAAAAAGTAGGATTTGAGATCTTTGGGGTCCTGGAGGAAAATAGGGTTGATTGTATCCCTTATAGAGCTTCTGATCATGAGAGAAGACTTACGTTATCCTGAAAGTAGATTATAAATGTGCTTATAAAAAAAAAGTCATCAACAAAACAAAGTTCAGCCTGCCCAGCAGATATGTCCTCTTTAGTTGTCTCTTATCTAGACGTGGAACAAGCCCAGTGGCTTTGGAAGCAGTTACTCCTGAGGGCCATCAAGCCCTTTGTCCTCTTGGGCCCATATCCCATGAAAGCCAGAGTCATGTCACACTGCAGAAAAATTTTGCTTAAATATAACAAGTCTACATTACCCATTATGACGATGGGCTCCCAAAACCTTCGTCTAATGTGGGTCACTGGATTATGGAGCCTGTAGCTGCAGAGGCTGAGCTGATTAACCTCGGGGATATTTGGGATGGAGACTTGCACCTTCATGGCACGAAGTCCACTGCGTCGTCTGAATGCCTCCTTCTATTCCATTGTGTGAGTGTGCAGAGAAAAAGAGCATCTGTGTATTCTGGGCGTCAAAAAGCAATTTCTTGCTGCAGTGAACTTAATGTATTCAGTAACCTGCTTATTTGGGTATTGTTTGCTGAAGACCCTTGGAAAGCTGTGGTGTAAGAGTGTAGGAAAACCCAGGCCAGGTGTTGATCCACAGCTCCCCTCTTCACACACCGATGGCCCAGACCCACATGGGCAGACAGCGGAAGAGCTGTCTCTCTTTACTGCACAGCATCAAATAAGGTCAGTAATGCTGCTTGTGCTCCTTCTTCTTTCATTGTCCATGTTATTGAGGAAACCCATAAAAGTTCCCTCTTTTGATATCTTGACCCACGGTGTTGCTCGCATGCTGCTTTGTGGTTTAGAGATTTAAAGAAACAGAGAGGGAAAAGGAGTGAGAGAGAGAGTTTGCCTTAGGTGATAAACAGCAGTGTAAGGCCAGAGGCCTTAGAAAAAAAGAAAAAAAGAAAGGGAAGAAGAGAAGCAGCCATAGCAACAAGGGAGTTTGGAAATGTTCAAGGGTTCAGGGGCTTTTGCAGGAAAAGGTGGGGGCTTGTATCCGAGGGCGTAAAAATCAGTTCAGCCCAATAACGATGTAAACTAGAATTCCAGACATTCACAGACTCATTGGCACTGTAGCTTGAATGCAAGCGCATGACATACATGTCTGCAGGGGCCTAATGGTCACATAAAAATCACTTGAAAAGCCACAGGTACACTTGTTCAACTCTCCCAGTTTCCAAAGACAAAAAACAAAACAAACACAAAAACACCCCAGTAACTTAGGTTACTGGTTTCTGTTTTTAGTAGGAATTTGAAATTAGATGCTGTCATTCCTGCCCCCTACCCTGCTTCCCCCACCCCCATAATCTATCCTTTAGGTCTCACCTTCTCAGGCAGACCTCACTGCATATTGCCCCAACCTCATCTGATACCAGTGGTGTTTCTTGGAGTAAAACGTCCTGATGACTTCAGATTCGACACGTGTCTCTGATTTATTGAGATAACCTCTGTCCTTCCCATGTGGCTTACGTTGCATGTCTGTCCAAGGCAAGGTACTTCTTGAAAAAATGGTGGAAGGAGGAGCTGCTGTTGAGAGTTTGTCTGATGACCAGGAGGGGCAGAATTACCTGTTTATTTTTTCCAACTGTTTCCATGTGTCGTGTCAAGCTAGCCTAGGCAGTGATTCTGAACAGTTAGGTCTCCACTGTGTTAGCAGATGGGCATGTGCCAGGGAGGGAGGAATTAGGGTCCGGGTGAGGAACAGGACCACTTGGTACAGGAGATGGTCACGTTTGAATGTTTCATCTGCCGTCTGGACCTCTCCTCTGACCCTTGCTTCGATGAGAGGTAGGATTGTTTCCTTGGAAAAAAGAGAAAAATTGTAAGACCTTTTTTTTTTTTTTCCCGGAGAGATGTGATTTTAGAAATAAATACTGAAGGTTTTGCTTCTGGAATGCAGTCAGTATGCATTTATTGTTGGTATACTTTCAGAGTTGGAGTTTGGGTGTGGTAGTACTCAAGTACAGAGTGCCTTTTTCTCTTTTCAATAGACTTTTTATTAAATTTTATTCCAATATTCCTCAATGAGATTAAAAAAACTTTTATAGCAGAGGAAACAGAGGGCATAAGATGAGAAGCTGGAGGTGACATGAAAAGCCATAAAAAATGGCTTTTCCATTTTTTAGCTTAGTCTGGTTAGTGAAAAAAATAATAAAACAATGGTACAGTAGTCACTGACATGTTTTGCACATATTATCAAGTTATAGTATTCACATTCAGCACTCAGAATATTCTCATATGATCACCTGGTTGGTCCACCTCTTTTGTTCTCAGTTTACTCAGACCAAAAACAACAACAACAACAACAACAACAACAACAACAAAACCAAAAAGCCAGAATGCAGTAATGACTAGTCAGTATCATTCCAAGAAACCTGTAAGGCAGTGAGCCCATATATGAAAAGCTAAAGCAGGGGGAAAACAGTGGCCTTTTCAATACTGCATCAGTAAGCGCCAAACTGTACAGATTTCCATATACTACTTTGTGTCTTGAAGATCTGTAAGATTTCAGTAAAGCCAAAACCCTAACTGGCCAGCTTTGCTCTCTTTACCATATGTCCACTTCTCCTGGTAATGCATAAGAGAAGGCTAATTTATGCCCTGGCATCATTTCACAGTGTTCCCGGGGAGTGACTGAACTGCTCCAGGTCTGCAGGATGGCATGGACTGGCTGGTCTCGGGGCCCTCAGATACTTCCTTCCCAGTAAGTGCAGAGGTGACCTCTGTATTTCCAGGTCACAGAGGCTACCCCCTTAAGTCATTAAGGAGTGACTGTAGAGTGAGCATCAGAACACAGGAAAATACTCCAGAGCTTTCTTCCCTTAGGGCTGAAATTCGTCTTGGTGACGCTGAACTTGGAGCCAACAGATGCTGAAGTTTTGAAAATAAATATTAGCCAGAAATATCATGCCTACTTAGGGCTTGGATACCACGTGTTGAGTGAATAAATTCAGTTGGTCCTGAGTCAGGTCTTATATTCGCCTGTGATGAGATAGAGAATTTACTGCTGGTATCTTTTGGATGCTCAGGTCTGATAAACACTCAGGCAAATTAACACAAACTTGAAATGTAGGATTGGCCAGTGCTCATCATTCAGGTTTCCTTTTTTTTTTTTTTTTTTTTTTAATGAAGAATGTCATTGAATTAACCTTTGCAAATACATTTTCTCAAGTAATAAAATACAGATCCCTTAGTTAAATGTGTGCCTACCATGTGTTGCTTTCATTTTAATAACAGCAGATCAGGCCTTTTTGTCATGGAAATTCAAAATGGAGTTCTCTGACAGATTCAGGATCTTATGAGCTATGCAGAAGTGACTAGAAGAAAACCACAGGAAAAGCAACTGCTTTAGAGAATCTGGCCTAACTAGAGGGGTGTTTTCGTCTCTATATCCTGGATGCTACTTTAGGTGGCACAGCCAGCAGCATTTTTTAATCATTTTTTTTATTGTAAGATATGTTAAAATAAAATTAATGCATCAAATTCATGATTTTATAGATATTTTGGTTTAGGTTGCAATTCAGTGAAGTTACACTTTATGCCGATTGAATGGATTGCATTTCTTTTCTGTGATATGTTGACTTTGTTGCTGCATGGTTATGGCAGGAATCATAACAGTGGTACAAGAAAGTCTGAAGTTGGCAAATGACTACCTTTTGGGTAACACTGGCCAGGGTAAATTGAGGCTGCAGCTCACCAAATTTTCATCTCCAAGAACCCATTTTATTTTTTTTCCGAAGTAAACTTCATTTTTGAAATATCTTTTTCACCTTTAAAAAATACAGTTTTTATGCAGTCATTCATTTTCTCTTCAAAGCCATCTATACCTGATAAGCACAAAGCAGTTAGCGGTACTAATTACATAACTCCAGCCAACTCCAAGGGATAAACATAACATGTCCTCAGGACAGTTGTTTGCAAGAATCAGAAGCCACCTAAAGCTTGACTGGTGACAGGGAATTTATTTTAGCTACAGATAGACATGTTGTGGAACCTGAGTACCAACATCAGGAAGAGCTGCACCCAGAAATTGGGGTACCCCATTGAGAATTTTCTCTTGGCCTTCTAGAACTGATTCTCCTTGTAGATCTTTATGCTTTCTTAGCAGACTCTCTTTTCCTGCTACCCTGTGAGGACAAGATATGGAAGAAGGACAAGATATGGAAAATTGGTGAATACTATGCATCAGAGTGATGGCAGTGTTGTTTCCTGGAGAACTGGTTGTTAAACATTTATCAGTATGTCATTGAATCTAGTCTATTCCAGGTGGCTATGAGGCCTAGGTCCCTTTCCCTGTAAAAAGAATGGTGGCAACATCCCGCCCCATGAATGCATCAGGGGAATATGACCATTAAGAAAGTCACCGTAAGCTGGATTCTATACACCGAAATCTAAACACTTCACTTTTACACATAGTGAATGAATATCTTGGTGCTTATTCATTTGTTTATATACTTTATGCTACAAGATGCCAACAAGGGAATCTCAGACACCATTATTATTTGGTATCTTGATGACAATAATGATAATGATGATGATTTTGAGCACTGTTTTAAGACTTTTTACACATATGATTTTATGATATCTTTGGAACATGTCATTTAAACCGAATTCCTTTTAATTCAACAAACATTTACCAAGCATCTGAAATGTACCAGGTTCTTTTCTACGTGTATAAGATACATTAGTGAGCAAAACAGAGATCCCTGGTGTTTGCATTCTGTCTGGGGCAGACAGACCTATAATATGCATGGTAAAGTCATGTATCATAGAGTGTAGTGGAAGGTGATGCAGTGAAGTAAATCAAAGATAGAGCAGGATGAGGGGAACTGAAAGGTCTGGGGATGGGGATGGGCTGCAACTGTAAATGGTCAGAGGAGAACTTACTGAGAAGATGTTTAAGCAAAGACTTGAAGGAGATGAGAGAGTTGCTTTTGTTGGTATTTGGGGGAAAAGTGTTATAGTCAGAGGGAACTGCAAGTTCCCTCTGCAACTTAGGCATGGCCCTAAGGTAGACACATGCTTGGCATATCAAAGACACATTAAAGAGACCAGTGTGGCTGGAGCCTAAGGAGAAAGAGGAAGATTCATAGCTAGTCAAAGAGATAAGGAGGTGGGGGTATAGATAACCTGGTAAGATGCTGGAAGAACATTGGCTTTGACCTTGGATAGAAGGGGGAGCCATTAAAGTGTCTTGAGCAGAGGAGAAACATGACCTCACCCAGGTTTCAAAAGCATCGCCCTGGCTTCTGGGTTCAGAACAGAGGGCAAATGTAGAAAGCCTCCTGTTGGAATCCAGGTGAGTGATGGCAGTAGCTCTGACCAGGACAGCAAACATGGCAGTGATGAGAAATGGTTGGGGGTCAGATTCTGGGTACATTTTAAAGGTAGGGCTGAGAAGATTTCCTGATGGTTCAGATGAGGGCTAGAGAGAGAATTCAAGGATGACTCTAGTGCTTTAGCCTTGGCTTGAGCCATTGGGAGGTTGAAGTTGCCATCACCTAAGGTTGGTAAGGCTGAGGGATGGGTGGATTTAGGGGAGAAAATTAGTTTAGCTGAGTTGATTTTGAGATGGCTATTAAAAATCGATGTGAAGATGTAGCGTCACCCATTGGTTATTGAAATTTGGGTTTTCCAAGGGAAGTCTGAGCCTGAGATACAAATGCAGGAGTCCTTGCAACATAGGTAGGAGGTATTTAAAGCCATAAAAGTGGCCGTAGTCTCCAAGACAATGAGGATAAGGAAGAAAGAGAAAAAAAAAAAAAAACTCAGTGATGCAAGAGTGGAAAGGGAGACTAGCTAGAGAGAGACTCTTCAGTTGGCAAGAGGGGTAGGGTCTAGTTTGAAGTGAAGGGATTGGCTCTAGGTTAGAGTTTAAGTAGTTTTTGTGTGGTAATAAGATGACACCCTATTCACTGGGTGGTGACTGTGGTAGTCAGGAGTCTTTGGAAATTTGCTTCGCATTGCTTCACTTTTCTTGGTAAAGTAGGAAGCAAGGTCCTCAGCTACGAGTGAGAGTGGGGAAGAAGGCATTGATGGTTTGAAATGAAAGGAGAAAATGTCATCATCATCCCTGGAGAATGAAATGGTAAATGAACTATATAAATACACCATGATCTCTGAACAACATAAAAGGTCCGCTTGAGACTGATGGTCATGTTATGAGTATGATGATTATTTTTCCATCATAGTGCAGGAACCTAGGCTCAGAGAGCTGAATTTACTTGCCTAAGCTTACACACCTAGCAAGTGGCAGAATCAGGATTTGAGTTCAGGCAGTCTAGCTTCGGAATCCATCCTCTTAAGCACCATAAGGTATGCTTTCCAGTTAACTAATAAACAACTGTAATTCTACTCCTTAGAATGACTACTAAAATAACAGCACTTTATCTATGGGATATAAAAAATCCACAATTCAGATCCATCAAAGGTAATAGCCTTAATTAAAAAGACAAAACGAGTCTTATGTAAAAATTCTCAGATAAGAAAGGCAGCGAGGTAAATTCTGGATTAGTGTCTCTTGAAAGTTGTTATTGCAAGGTTCTCAAAAGTGCTTAAAGTAGTAGGAGAAGCTGACCTGGCAGTTAGGAAGAAACCAGTCTAACCGTATTGGGCAGTGCGGATCTGTGAAGTGAACCTGAAAGGCAGACAAGGACGGCCAGAGCCTTATCAGGCCCGAGCCCCAAACCATTATATATGAAACAAAGATTCCCATTAAGAAAAGCAAGATATCTTGAGGTTTTTGAAAGCCACGTGCTTCATTAAGTGTCCCATCGAATAATGATGATTTGGAAGAAAAAACTATTTGGCATATTTGATCAAAAATAATTATAATTCATCTCTCTTGCTGGTCAACAGCTGGTCAAAGAGCTTTTAGGTTCTTAGCATGCTGACATGTCTCTCCCATGCAGAGATATCCCTGGAGGCAACTGCTGGTTGAGCTTTCACCAAGGGACAGATATGAGTTCCAATCCACATCTAGTTGTCCAGTGTTTTCTGTGCCAGTCACTGGGGTTATGAAGATGAATAAAATACAGACTTGACCTCACAAAGATAATGATATAGAAATAACACAGATAAGTGGACAATCATTTGTGCGGTATAAAAAGCGCATGGATAGTAAGATATAGAAAAGATGGCAGAAAAATCTAGGAATGTTGACAGGGTTAAAATTGTAACTTAGAACCTTGCCCTTTGAAGAGCAGTCCAAATGCCAGTGGCACTGGTATCATTTTGGGGCCGTTTTGGATGTATTTTATAGTCTGAGTATCTCTGTCCTAACTTTTGAGATGAGGAAAGCAGATTTCCAGCCATGGGAATGAATCTGTGCAAGTTCTGGTCCCATCTGAACTGCTTAGGAAACAATTAGCCTGGGACACAAGTGACCTGTTCCATGCCCACTATAAATTCCCTTGTATAGCTGAATCTTGGGGATCAGGGGAATTGTTTCCTTTTTTTTGAAGATTTTATTTATTTATTTGACAGAGAGAGCATGAGTGGGAAGAGGGAGAAGCAGACTCCCCTACTGAGCAGGGAGCCTGAACTGGGGCTCCATCCCAGGACCCCAGGATCATGCCCTGAGCCTAAGGCAGATGCCCAACAGACTGAGCCACCCAGCTGCCCCAGGGGAATTGTTTTGTAAGAAGTTTCTGTTGCCTGGTGACAGCATGTCATCCCATAACCTGAGATTGCCCAATTACACCACCAAGCAGAAGGTACATCAATTGTGATGTAAAACCAACAATCACAAATGGCATGGTTATTTCCAGCACTTGAAATCAGAATTTTAGGGTATGACAATGACTTTCCACTACATGACTGTCTTGGCTAGGGCATCAAGTTATAGTGCCATTGACTTCCTTGGCAGTGCGCCTCTTTCTTAAATTTTGCCACGGATTCCGATGAGTGCTTTCTCAATTTGTCACCAGGACTCTAGCGGGGGGTGGGTGGGTGCAGAGAGCAGGTCTGTTGGGCCTGAGAGCTGACCTCAGCAGGCTTGGAGAAGGTGGGGGCCAAGCTGAGTCTTCACTGTGTCCCAGTGGTACCGGGGCTGGGGAGCTGCCAGCAGCCATCCCCATGCACCATGCTGTTTCTCTCAGCAGGACGCTGCTGGAACGTATCACAGAATGAAACCCGCTGAATTGGCTTCTTCCAAAGAGCCAGAATATTTTTTATTAATCCTGTTCTTTGGCATCAAACTGCCTGAGTTCTTCTCCTTTCCCATATAGGCTGTCTTTATGAGCTTACCTGAAATTAATAGCAACACTTTTGACCAGGACAGCTCTCCTCTCAGCAGCCACTCTACCCAATGGGCAAAACCATCATCTACATGTAAGGCAGTCTAAACAGCAGAAAGAAATATAGAAGCGATCCATGTTCAGATAATTGAGATCCGTGATCTTTTTCACTGTATTTTCAAAGTAGGAGAAAAGCTCCTCATTCCCCAGCCTCATCACACACATATTGTTTTCATACCATGCATTTATGCTGTGTGACCTCTTCCTTGGTACGCTCATATTTTATTCTGGGCTGTCCTCAAGGAAACCCTAGCTTATTAATTGTTAAACACGTTAAGGAACTGGGGATTCATTACATGCTGTTCTCAATTCAGAAGGTTGGACAGCCAGATGCCTGTCCTATATCCAGGAGGTTGATGCTCAGTAATGTATCATTATAATGTAGCTGCTGTAATGAAGCTGAGGTCCTGGGTGGGATTCCCAGGGCGCCAGTTAGCTTGGCTCTTCGGCTGCAGACCGTAACTCTGTTTTGGCACTGCAGTTCAAGTGTGTGGGGTTGGTCAGAGGGAGACCGAACAAGGGGCTATGACCAACACATCGTGGATACCTCAGGAACAAGAACTCAGCACATTCTTTAGCACACGCATGTGTGTCCGGTCCTTCTTCCAGCCACTCCCAGCCAGAGCTGAATTCTACCTGCTTCATCTGAAGTCCTACTGCTCTTGCCTGCACTCACTTAACCTATCCCATGCTCCTTGCACTTCCAGCAGTTAGTGTCCTTAAATTGTCTTCTCTGTTGTCTTGTAAATGCCTTGAAGACAAACCATATTGAATACACTTCTATATCTCTTACAATACTCTCGTGAGCTCAATAGGTGTTGAAAGGATGGAGAGAAGGATGAATGGTTGGAGAAATGGATGGATGAGAAAGCGTGCAAGTTGTCTTTGCAAATTTGTTGGTTATACCTCATAGGTACCCATCCATTACAGATAACTCAGGGATATAAAATATGGAATAATAATCATGCCTGATAATGATGCTACGTCTTCCACAAAACTGATAAATCTGATAAGTCGTGTACATCAGTTTCTCATGGTATGCTGATATGCATAGAGTTTCCCTTCACGCCATCAGAACCAGATCTTATAGATATTTAATTCATGTCTAAAGCCTCTCTGGGAGACTGTTCCCCTTTTAGAGAAAAGGAAGCAAAACCACAGAGGACATAACCCTCCTACCAAGATCATGTAGTGCATAGTAGGATCAGTGGAATTAGTGTGTATATGTCATTTGTTGGTTCCAACAAATTACCCTGACATTTAGCAGCTTAAAACAGCAAACACTGATGATCTCAGTTTCCCTCAGTTGGAAATTTGGGCGCATTTTAGCTGGATGCCTCTGATAAGTGTGTCATACTGATAAGTGTGTCATAGGGTATAGTCAAGAAGTCAACTGGGGCTGCTGTCTTCTCAAGGCTGGACTGGTGAGGATCCAACCCAAGCCGTTCCCATGGCTGTTGGTAGAAATGTGTCGCTAGGTCCCATCCAGCCTCAAGGGGGATGGGATGATGCAGGGCCTGCGGACCAGGAGATGGGGATCCTTGGGGGCCATCTCAGACACCGTGGATCACAGTGTGGCCCAAGGATCAGAGAGGGACCATCTGCAAATTGCCTCTTGCCTATCTATACATAGAGTGTTGATCAAAAGGTGATGCCAAATAGGAGATCACAGAAGCCACCTGTCCCAAAAGTAAAACCTCTTTTCTCCATTTTGACAGAATGCAAAGCTAGAGGTGGCTTCTTGCTGGAAAGTTCTACACAACTCCTCACATCCTGAGTGTCACCTAAGCCCCGACCTCCCTGCCTGAGTTTACTCTGATAGATGGCAATGGATCTCTGGGAAATTCAAAGACAGATGTGTAGCCTCCCTCTGCATCCACAGTGAACGACTCAGGCTGGGACTCTCTGAGATGGCAGGATTGCTTTCCCAGTGGGATCAGGGCTCAAAATGGTGAGTTTGCAGGCAGAGGAAGGAAAAATCCTCCTTGATGTTTGGTGGAAACAAAACTCCGTTCTGAAACTGGTGGTCTCTTGTGTTGGAAATGAATGCTTCGAACTGACTAAAATCCCCTGGAACTGTATCCCTTTGTGTTTCTTAAAGCGAGGCTTTCAGGATAGCTATAATCAAAGGGACAGAGTATACCGGCTGAGGAGCAGAGGGTATTTTTAAGCCCCTTTCGCTTCGAATGGTCATCTGTCCTGCAAGCCCAGTGTTATCACCAAATCTCCTTAACTCCTTAAACAAGATAATGACTTTTTATTAAAGAGCAATTGCTAGATTATTAGCCACCAGGCTTAGACACTGAAGAGTCATCAGTCTCCTGCTTCCCTTGGCTCAGATCAACATGGTTTCAGCTGCTTCTGAGATGTGAAGTTCAGAGCAAGCAGTTCTCTCCATCTCCGCTCAGAATTAACCAATAAATTAGAATAACTAAGTGAGTGAGGGTGAGACAAAGGCAGTGTGGAAACCGGAGGCCGGGGCTGGGGTCGTCCTGAATATGAAACGAAGCATGGTTTATGTTTTGTATTTTATAGGTTTTAAAGCAAAGCTAAAGTATAGCATTAAGGATCAAGGTCAGGGTGTTATCTTTTGTGGGGTGAATGGGGTGGGGGTGGCGAGGTCACAGCTTATGCCAAAGACTCGGCCCCTCCCTTCTCCGTAACATTTATTTTCCCAAGCTTCTGTCTAATTAATATAAGGCCTTGCTCGAGCACACTGGCCCTCATTGGGCCTGTCACTCGTTAATCAAGCGACCCTTCTAGCCTTGGGTAATGACCTTGAAAGAATATATCAGCCCATGATGGCGGAAGTGAGGAATTAAATTGTTTCTCTGAGTGCTTATGGTCATTGCTGACAATTTATATCTCGCAGCTGCCCTGGGCTGGCCATGCCGGCCATTGTGAGGCCATCATTTTCCTGGCCGGGAATGGACTGTGTGCCGGACAGACACCAAGCTGGCCTCCTGTACATCTCCATCTTTATGGTAGTTTCCCCTCCCCCCACCTGCTTTTAATCACGTCTTTGTTTGAGAGGCGGGGATTGTACAAAGTTAAAAGCTTTGTCATTAAAGCCACCAAGAGCCAAAAGCTTGGGGTAAATCGTGTGCTTGGCCATACCCTGCTTTGTCTCCAAGCACACTGCTGTTGCCTCTGCTGATGTAAGGCTTAGAAGGGAAGTGTCTTGAGAATTATGTTAGCTCAAAACTCATAAGAGAAAAATTACTGGAAATATTAAAAGGCTGCAAAGGGTGTATTGTGTACAAGTGATTAAGCCTGAACCCTTTCTGGGTCTTTCTAGGAGGTCAGGGAGATATTGGCTGCTGGTCCTGAGGGGAATAGACAAGGATGGGGACTTTCAACCTTTTACCTTTAATGGTAATGTATTTAGACTTAGTGGTATCTTGGGGTACACTGGTGCGTGGCTGAAGTCATACCCTCCTACCAAGATAAATATTATATGTACCCAAAATGAGGCACCACATATTTCTACCCGGAACCTGTGCACCCCCTTCTCTTCACTGTTTGCTCTGCTTGAAACTAAGTGAGTGAATTTTAAGAGCTCTTATCCTGGGAGAAAGTCTTTTTAATTGTTTTACTACACCACAGTTGGGTTTGCAAAAGAATTAAGAGGGAGATCCCGCCCATTAGCTAAAATTTGTCAATAAATAGCATACCTTTGCATAGCTCAAGCTACAGTTACTAGATTTTGTGTGTGAAGCTTTATAAATACTGTGGCATAGCTTGGATTTGTCCTGGGGTTTCTTTGTATAAAGACATTCACTAGTTATCACTAAATGTCTGTGCTAAAACTTCAAAGAAGAGAAATCATCAGCAGGGACCTCCAGAGGTCGAGAGAAGAGTTAAGTATTTATAAAACCTAAGTTAGGATTCCTTCCTCTGGCGGGGTCCTGGCTTCATGCCTAGGTCTGTTTTTGATTATTGGATGGTGCCTTCCATACACAGGGAAAAATCCTTTCCTTGAGGTCTGTATGGTATAAGAGCTTCTTTTGCAGGTCACAGCTCACCCTTGAAGTTAGGGATCATCGTTCATGACCATGTCATGTTGAGTGGTTGGTGGAAGGGTTGTGTTGAGGACAGGTTCTGTCTAATTGCTCAAGCACACTAGCCCTACTCCATGAAAATAGGACAGGTATTCATTCTGTCCTCAGCCTGTCTGGGAGAAGACTGTAGATAAATGTGGAAAATGAAGATTTCTGGCAACACCAGTGCAAATGAAGGCAGATTAATAGATTGCCCGCTGACCATTTACTTGCTGATCCTAGTAAGATTCTTATTGCCATGTTTGTCCTTTAAGGGGGAGCTCATGGAAGGCAAGGGCCACATTGTTTTTATCTCTAGATTCTTTACCATGTCAAGTGGAGTAGCTAGTACATTAGGCACTAAAGGAAAAAGAAAAAAAAAATTGGTTGAGTGATGGGATTCATCCATTCATTCCATGATCAGAACATGTGAGTCATCCCTTTTCTGGGAGCATCAGAGTATATAGATCTTTTTTTTTTTTTAATGTTTACAACTTCCTTAATTTCTAGTTGCATGATTTTCTTTTTTGCTCTCAACTGGTACTTCAGTTAATTGGAGTTCTTAACTGATAGGGTGACCAAACCTGCATGTATGAAGGGCCTGAATCTTCAGTATCCTGCTTTAGTTTTTATAGTTTTCCATTAACTTTTTTTTTAATAAAAAACTCAGCCACCTTATCCCTCCCTGCCCCTCTCCAGTAAACCTCAGTTTGTTTCCTGAGATTAAGAGTCTCTTATGGTTTGTCTTCCTCCCTGGTCCCATCTTATTTCATTTTTCCCTCAGTTCCCCCCACGACCCCCCATCCTACCTCTCAAATTCCTCATATCAGAGGGGTCATATGATAACTGTCTTTCTCTGATTGACTTATTTCGCTTAGCATAATACCCTGTAGTTCCATCCACATTGTTGCAAATGGCAAGATTTGGGGTTTTTTGGTGGCTGCATAGTATTCCATTGTGTATGTGTGTGTGTGTGTATATATATATATACATATATATATATATCACATCTTCTTTATCCATTCATCTGTTGATGGACATCTGGACTCTTTCCATAGTTTGGCTATTGTGGACACGGCTGCTATAAACCTTTGGGTGCTTGTGCCCCTTTGGGTCACTACACTGTGTAGGAGGGTTCCCCTTTCTCTGCATCCTTGCCAGCACCTGTCATTTCCTGACTGGTTAATTTTAACCATTCTGACTGGTGTGAGGTGGTATCCCATTGTGGTTTTTGATTTGTATTTCTGTGATGTTGAGGGATGTTGAGCACTTTTTCATGTGTCTGTTGGCCATTTGGATGTCTTTGCAGAAATGTCTGTTCATGTCTTCTGCCCATTTCTTGATTAGATTATTTATTCTTTGGTGAGTCTAAGTTCTTTATAGATTTTAGATACTAGCCCTTTATCTGATATGTCATTTGCAAGTATCTTCTCCGATTCTGTCCATTGTCTTTTGGTTTGTTGACTGTTTCCTTTGCTGTGCAAAAGCTTTTTATCTTGATGAAGTCCCAGTAGTTCATTTTTGCCCTTGTTTCCCTTGCCTTTGGCAACATTTCTAGGAAGAAGTTGCTGTGGCTGAGGTCGAAGAGGTTGCTGCCTGTGTTCTCCTCAAGGATTTGGATGGATTCTTGTCTCACATTGAGGTCTTTCATCCATTTTGAGTCTATTTTTGTGTGTGGTGTAAGGAAATGGTCTAGTTTCATTCTTCTGCATGTGGCTGTCCAATTTTCCCAACACAATTTGTTGAAGAGACTGTTTTTTCCATTGAATGTTCTTTCCTGCTTTGTGGTAGTTGACTGTAGAGTTGAGAGTCCATTTTTGGCCTTTCTATTCTGTTCCATTGATCTATGTGTCTGTTTTTGCGCCAGCACCATACTATCTTCTACCATTGTAGGTTACAGACCTCTTGTCCCAAGCTGCTTTCAGGATTTTCTCTTTGTCACTGAGACTTATAAGTTTTACTATTAAGATAATGGGGTGTTGACCTATTTTTATTGTTTTTGAGGGGGGTTTTCTGTGCCTCCTGTATTTTGATGCTTATTCCCTTCCCCAAATTAGGGAAGTTCTCTGCTATAATTTGCTCCAGTGTACCTTCTGCTCCTCTCTCTCTTTCTTCTTCTGGGATCCCAATTCTCCTAATATTGTTTTGCCTTATGGTATCACTTATCTCTTGAATTCTCCTCTGTGGTCCAATAGTTTTTTATCTCTCTTTTTCTCAGCTTCTTTATTCTCCATCATTTGGTCTTCTATATCACTAATTCTCTCTTCTGCCTCATTTATCCTAGCAGTAAGAGCCTAAACTTTTATTGCGCCTCATTAATAGCTTTTTTTATTTCAACTTGGTTAGATTTTAGTTCTTTTATTTCTCCAGAAAGGGATTCTCTAGTATCTTCTATGCTTTTTTTCAAGCCCAGCTAGCATCTTGATAATCATCATTCTGAACTGTAGCTCTGACATCTTACTAATGTCCATATTGATTAGGTCCCTAGCTGTTGATATTGCCGCTTGTTCTTTTTTTTTGATGTGAGTTTTTCCACTTTGTCATTTTACCCAGATAAGAATAGATGGATGACAGAACAAAATACTAAAATGGTAACAATGACCCCAGAAAAATATACACCAACCAAAATAGAGGAGACCCAAAACTGGGGAGAGATGAAAGGAGAGGGGGAAAATATATATATATTTTTTCTAATACTTACATATATAGTCTAATAGTTATATATTATAGTCTAATTACATATATGTCTAATAATTGTATATAACTATCTAATTATATATAACTAAATATATATAACTATATATATAACTATATATATATAACTATATATATATATATATATAACTATATATATATATGTATGATTAGACTGGTGAATAGAACAGAGCCACACACTTGATTTTGGGTGTATTTTAGTCTGTAAGAAGAAACTATCTCCCAAAATTTTAAAGAAAGAAAAACTTACATATATACAAAAATAAGGGTAAACACGATGAAGGGATGGAATATGACTGTAAAGATGAAAATTTTAAAAAGATTTTAAAAAAGAATTGATAAGATAAGATTAAAAGGATTGATAAGTTGGTTGAAAAGAGAAAAACAAAAGAAGAGAATGTGATCATGCTGGAGACTAGAACAAAGCCACATGCTACAGTTAGGGTATATTTTGATATATTTAGAAGAAACTGTATCCCAAAATTTTAAAGAAAGAAAAACTTTTATGTATACAAAGAATAAGTTTAAATACAATGAAGGGATAGAATATGACTATAACAATGAAAGTTAAAGAAGATTTTTAAAAAGCTATTGATAAGATAAAGTAGTTTAAAAAGTTAAGATAGGAAAGAGGAAAAATTTAAAAAGTAGAATAAGAAAAAAATAAAATTTAAAAAATGTAACTTTGAAAGACTAAGGAATCATGAGAAAAAAAAGCCATGAATTCCCCCAGCTCTGGAGTTCCGTAGTTCTCAGTAATCAGTGAACTTGGTCTTTGCTGGTTGTTCATGCTGATCTTCTGGGGGAGGGGTCTATTGCCATGATTCTCAAATGTCTTTGCCTGAGGGGGAATTGCACCACCCTTATCAGGGGCCAGGCTAAGTAATCTGCTCGGTTTTGCTCTCGGTAGCTTTTGTTCCTGAATGCTTTCCAAACAGCTTTTGAGTAGGAGAATGAAAATGGTAACCTCTCTATGTCCAACCCAGAGGAGCCTAGAGCTCAGGGCCCTACTCCTCAGTGCACTGTCAGAGAAAAGCATTCAGTCACTCCTGCCTCCCTGGTTTCCAGCCACACTCTGTGCTCATGCGGCCTGTAACCGAGCCTTTCTATCTCTGGCACACTACCCTGTTTGGAGTCTCCAAACCCAGCAGATTCCTACAGTGTGCTCCCATGCCACTTCCCCCAGGGAAGAAGCTGAGTCTCCCTGGATCTGCCACTTGTGGAGTCCCTGCTCAAAGAGTAGTGTCCCAGCTGTGCTGGGGATCATGGTTTATGGAAACCCCAAGCTGAGAGCCCACTCCTCAGCTCTGTCTTTGCAATCAGCTTCACAGCTCGGAGACCTGAGAGCTCTACCACACTCAGGCACCACTGGTATTTTTGTGACCTCATGGGTCCTGAGACCACACTGTCCAGCGAGGGCTCTGTGACACTGCTTAGCCTCTGGAGCAATGTCCATCACTGGAGCAGACTTCTAAAAGTTTCAATTTTGTGCTCCACTGCTCTACCACTTGTAGGGAGCTGGCCCCTCCCACCATGGTCTATCTTCCTGTATTTTGCCTCAGATTCACTGCTCTGCATGTCCTACCTTCCAGAAAGTTGTCAATTTTCTGTTCCTAGAATTGCTCTTCTTCTCTTCAATCTCCTGTTGAGTTTGTAGGTGTTCAGAATGGTTTGATAACTATCTAGTTGAATTCCTGGGACCTGACAATATTTAGGTCTCCTACTCCTCTGCCATCTTGTTTCTCCTCCCTCCTGAGTCTATAAATCTTAAGTGAAGGGGTTGGACTTGGTAATCTCTCCAGTTCTTCCCAGCATGACATTACTGTAATTTTAGAGGACTGCTGTCACTTCATGGAGGAGAAATCCGAGTCATAGAAAGAGAATGTGTTTATGTATAAAAATGGCCAGGTTTTCCTGTGTGCCTTGCCCATGGCAGGTGCCCACAAAGGTGGGTGGAATTGGTTTGTGGAAGGAATTAGATGACAGCCAAGAAACCATTCAGCTCAAAGCCATATCCACACTCAGCCTTCTGTCCTTCCCTTGAATGACAGACATTTCTGTCAACTATTTACCATGGCTGTTGGCACAAACAGAACTGTTCATTAATTTATTCACTGTATTTTTGAAATATAATTCTAGCAGTAAGGCTACTATTGATTTGAAGGGTCTACAAACTGAAATGATGGGGATTTTGAAAGTTTCATTTGCTTTTTTACCTCGGTTCTTAAAATCAGTTACCCCCTTTTGTACTGTCACTGAGTTGGCTAGATTTTTACTTAACCATCTGTTTCTGATTTTCAGTGACTAAGACCTTAATTGCTATATCTAAATATTATAGGTTTGTTGGTTTGTTTGTTTTGATAAAGGATAGAGTTTGAACATGTGAGAGGCAAGGCAACATCAAGGAGGGGAAGCTTCAAAAAGAGGTGACAGAGAAAACTCATCCATCTCCTTTCTTAGTTTATTTGTCATCCCTTCCTTCAGAACATACACATAAAAAAACAAAGCTTTCTTTCCCTCAGCACCACATCAATTTCACTGAAACGTGCCAAACATTCAGGGTGAGTGGCCATTTGTAAGGCCGATGGTGCTATCTGGGCATGTGAGAAATGCCACAAGTGTGGAGTGTGCTCCCAAGCATGTCAGTGAACTTTGTCTCTGGTACAGGGCCACCATGTGGGGAACACAGCACCAACCTCACGCCTCAAGTGGCACCTGAGATGCAGTGAGCAGAGCATGTAAATCAAGGGCAGGCATGGGTGCTTATGAGTTTGGAAACTACTTAATGTCAGGACTTAAATCTGCATGGTAAGAGATCTTCTTGTACCAGGCAGGTACTGGGTTCCAACAGTTCTTTGCTAAATAGATTGCATGTGTTTTTGATTCTTCAGCTTTAAAAAAAAAACTTTTCAAATTGTAAATAATCCCAAATCATTTTATGGCAAATCATGTATATTTGTTTTCCCCCAAAACAAGGAACATTCATGCTCTGATGCAAATGGTCATTGAGTGAATAATGATGAATTCTTCTATATTCATTAAGGGAAGACACATATAACTAAACAGTCAGAACTTCTGTGAATAATTGGATGCCCAAGGCTTCCGTGCAAAATGTTGTAATTTTAGACATAGAGAAAGGGACTTGGCATTTTCTTCAAGGCTTGTGAAATCTTTAATATGGGAAGATACTTTTGCAGAGTCAGGATTCTAAGGACCTAGGGTGGGAAACCACTGCTTTTACTAATGGAGGTTTAGGCACTATAATAAGCAGGAGTGAAAACAGCTGGTCGTTGTGAGAGTTTCATCTTTTTTTTTTTTTTTAGATGACTCTTTTTTTTAATTTGTCAGAGAGAAAGAGAGAGAGAGAGAGAGCGGGCACAGGCAGACAGAGTGGCACGCAGAGGCAGAGGGAGAAGCAGGCTCCCTGCCGAGCAAGGAGCCCAATGTGGGACTCGATCCCAGGACGCCGGGATCATGACCCGAGCCGAAGGCAGCTGCTCAACCAACTGAGCCACCCGGGTGTCCCGAGAGTTTCATCTTTTTGAACAGGGTTCCTCTTCTACGGAATAAGGAAACGTATTCTTAGAGTTTTATCAGTTTTCACAGATGTCCACCCTACTCTACATTCACTACATTTACTCACAGTGGCTTCCATGAGAGTCACCAGGGAAAAGGAGGGTGATATGGGGTTGGGGATAGAATAAGTATAGGTTTCCATGTAAGCCAGAGATGTCACCCCTCCTCCAACCTGTCTGTAGGATCTGTCTATTAATTTAAGTAAGTTTATCAGCACTGTTCTGATAGATTCAGAATTAGTGACACAGTGATTTAGTAGAAGAAATGATTATTATTACTATTATTACTGTTATTAATGGCTGTTCACATTCATCAAGCTTGATTATATGCCAGACTCCTTTCCAAACTCTTTTTAGTAGCCTTTTAAGGTAGATATTATTTTCTGCATTTTATTGAGGAGATTCCTCAACTAGAAAGTGCCATAGCCACTTCTAACATCTGCTCTCTCATCTACTGTATGGTGTCCAAGATCAACCAACAAGGAGGCCTAGTTTATATTTGCTATTAGAAGGCTAAGATTTCCTAACTGCTTTGAAAAGTGTGGAGCTATTTAGGATTTGCTTGTTTGGTTTGGTCTTTTGCACTTTGATATTCTGGATAGTGCTGGATTCCTACTGTGGAATTCTTAAGGACCTGAAAATTGGTTTCTGGTTCCTCTTACCTTAATTGAGAGTTTATATCTCCCTTCTCTTAATGAATGTTAACTTGTCCCAACTTATTATCAATATCACTCCAGTATATAGTTATCCCTGTCCTTCCTTTCCCTATATTAGTCTATGGACAATTTCAAGGCACAACCTAAGTCTTCATAGTCATCCTTTTTTTTTAGTGTAATAGTATATGCTAAATAAATATTTGTTAAATTAAGTTGCTTTCGTCTAAATTTACATTGAACTCCATAGATGACCCAGTTTATTCCTTCACTAAGCACTGATCTCACTTAAGAAGAAGTGAGAGAAGGAGCTAGAAGGTAAGGAAGTTGGATGGGGACTTTAAAAGGCAACTCAGCTGCTCTTCTAGAACCCAAAGAAAGAAGAAAACCAATATTTGAGGTGAATTTTACCGAAATGGCAATTTATAAGATATTTTCAAAAAAATCTATTTCCTCAATGAAAGCCCATGGCCAATTTTGTTCTGTACATGAATTTAGAAAAACTTCAAACAGGTTTCTTTA
>RCUC01124094.1:0-15280 GCA_003697995.1 Taxidea taxus jeffersonii | reverse complement strand
GGGGGGGGGGGGGGCTACGTTTAGATGCAGATTCAAGCCTTTATAGATCAGAGTTTCAGGTACTGGCAACAGGTGACATCTGGACTGGAAGGGAAGATTTGCAGAATGTATCACGGCACAAGTGGGGTCTGGTCCATAGTAAAACACACACACACACACAACACCTAATGCCCCAAAATCAAATTTGGAAAACTGACGAACCAGAGTTTACGTGTCAATATACATGTATCATGTGTTAGCATCTTCCTACAATGGTCTCCTTCTCCATCATCGCAGTTCAGCACTAACTCCCCACCCCGCACCCCCAGATTTTATCATGACTTGTGAACTGGAACCTCCTCAGCCCTTTCCCTTCCAACCCATCCTGCATCCCCACACAGGCTCATCTTAAACTATACGATATCTGCGCCCTCAAAAATCTTCATGGCTCACCAAGGCGGAATATGGAAAAGGTATGTGCTTCCCTTTTTCTTGATATCACCACAAAATGGAAATTTTACTCTAGATGCCATGTAAAGCTTTTCAAAATCGGAGCCTAAGTAATTTTCAATTTGGAACAGCCCCCCATGCTATCCCCCCACGCTATCCCCCCACCACACACATATTTCAAAGAGCACTTGCCCATAATACCCTCCAACTTTGCTACCAAGTTCTCAAGGCAAATGCCCTGGGCTGTGTCAGTGGACAATAAACTCTTCTTTGGGGTTAATTTTCCCATGGCAAAAAAACAACAAACGGAACTTCAGGCTCGGCTTAATTTACGCACAATCACTTGCTGGAACGCCGTGGGGAGGTAAAGGCCAAAACCAAATGGGGTGGCCTCCCAAGACTGGCCCATCAGACAGGAGGGGGCCTGGATGTGAACACAAACACACATGTGAGAAAAATGTGCACACCTCCAAAATACAAATCCACAAAGTAAAGGGAAAGGAACCAATTGGGAAGATAGGCTGCAGTGGGTAAGAGCGCAGGTGTTTTTCCTAACCCGGGCTAGTCTCTTCACGGCTCCTGGGCCTCGGCTTCCTCACCGATAAAATGGGTTGTTGTTTTAAAATAGGAGATGTAGGAGCGCCTGGTTGGCTCAGTCGTTAAGCATCTGCCTTCGGCTCAGGTCGTGATCCCAGGGTCCTGGGATCGAGCCCCACATTGGTCTCTCTGCTCAGCAGGGAGCCTGCTTCCCCCCTCTCTCTGCCTGCTTGTGATCTCTCTCTCTCTCTCTGTGTCAAATAAATAAAGAAAATCTTGAAAAAAAAAAAAAAGGTTCTTTGTAGAAAAAACAAGCCTGCTGTTTGTGGGACATGCGGGACTCCAAGTTCCCTGACCAGGCTTGTGCTCACTCAGGCTTTGTACCTTTGCCCCAGCTCCTCTCTGGGTTTGGAATGTACTCTCCCCTCCTCCTATCTCTGTTCAAAGGACACCTTCCCAGCCCAGCCCCTCACTCCCAGCCCAGCCGAAGGAATTCTTCCCCCTATTAAGGGACCATAGCTCCATGATGGCGTTTCTCACTTTGTATTAATAATGACTTGCTTATGGTCTCCAGAGTTAGAATATTAACCTCTAACCCTATTATTAGCTTTGGAATTCTCAGTGTCCAGCACAATCCCAGATCTAACTCATCCATATGGGTGCTTTGAAAGTATCTGTGGAAGGAATGCACTAAGAAAGAACAAAAAAGTGGCCGTACATTGTGTGGTTTCACACCAAATCCCAGCCACCCTGTCTCTCCACTGTCAGACCCCTGCAGACACCTGTTTGAGAGAATTCCCACTCCTAGAGGCTCCCCGGGACCTAGGAGGACATGACTGCATTTTCAGCTGTTGCCTCCATCCCACCTTGTGTGACCTGTTGACCAGCTGGAGATGCCACAAGGAGCATGACTCGGAGTGCCCAAAAGATGGTTTTGTCCCCAAATGACAGAATTCAATTACAGGTTAGTGCCCAAGCTGCTACTGTAGAACGTAGAAAATCAATCTGTAGAATGTAGTTTACCAAAAACTCGGTGGGCTGGCATTCTCTTTAGTTCCCAGAAGGCTTGGAGGAAGAAGGTGATAACTGATTGCTTTCCATTTTTGTCCACTTGTCATGAAAGGCACAAACGATCCTGGTTCTTTTCCCTAATTCCGAGTATTCATCAAATTCAAGGGGACAAAGATACTGGGTCCTCAGGGGAATAAAGCCAGTGACCTCCAGCTCATTAGCACCTGTGACATAAAAGCAAACTTAATGGGCCCTAGCCAGAGCTTTGGGGCTGCTGGAGACCTAACACAGGGAGGTAATACTGGAGAGAGGATATAAGAAGTGATTATTATGGGACACCTGGGTGGCTCAGTCCGTTACACACCTGCCTTAGGCTCAGATCATGATCCCAGGACTCTGGGATCAAGTCCTGCATCAGGCTCCTGGCTTGGCAGGGAGCCTGCTTCTCCCTCTGCCTGCCGTTCCCCCTGCTTGTGTTCTCGCTCTCTCTCATTCTGACAAATAGATAAATAAATCTTTTTAAAAAGATGGGACGCCTGGGTGGCTTAGTTGGTAGAGTGGCTGCCTTCGGCTCGGGTCATGATCCCAGCGTCCTGGGATCGAGTCCCACATCAGGCGCCAGGGAGCCTGCTTCTCCCTCTGCCTCTGCCTGCCACTCTGTCTGCCTGTGCTCGCTCGCTCTCTGACAAATAAATAAATAAATAAATAAATCTTTAAAAAATAAAAAATAAAAAGAAAGGAGGGCGCCTGGGTGGCTTAGTGGGTTAAAGCCTCTGCCTTCAGCTCAGGTCATGATCCCGGGGTCCTGGGATCGAGCCCCGCATCAGGCTTTCCGCTCGGCTGGGAGCCTGCTTCCTCTTCTCTCTGCCTGCCTCTCTGCCTACTTGTGATCTCTTCTGTCAAATAAATAAATAAAATCTTAAAAAAAAAAAAGAAAGAAATGATTAGTAATGAAATGATCCCATTAGATTCACTTTAGAAATTTACCACTTATTCACTGTGGAAATATGCAGGTATGTAAAGGTAAATCAGAGGATGGAGGTAGGAGGATTAAATGTGATCATGTAACCTGCCTGTAGTGAGTGACACCTTATTAAAAGGTAGTGGAAAGTTCCAGACATACAGCCGGAGTAATGGTGGTGCAGTAAATAAGCAGAAATTAGGAAATGTGCACGCCTGTGCGTTGGGAAGGGAAGGGAAAGGGGAGGATCTCTGCTCTAGGATAAATGTTGGTCTCCATGCAAGGCAGGGGGAAGGACTCTTCAGTCACCCAGAGATGGGTGTCAAAGGTGGTGAAGTCATCTATCACAAAGTCTGGGAGTTCCCTGCTCTCTAACAGTCCCCACCTTCCTCCTTTTTTTTTTTTTTTTTAAGATTTTATTTATTTATTTATTTCTGAGAGAGAGAGAGCACAAGCGGGGCTGCAGCAAGCTTCCCACTGAGCAGAGAGCCTGATGTGGAACTCGATCCCAGCACCCTGGGATCATGACTTCAGCCAAAGGCAGATACTTAACGGACAGAGCCACCCAGGCACCCTACATTTTAAGTTCTTAAGAGAAATCTTGGACATCATTAAATCCCACCACACCACTTTATCAGTGAGGAAACTGAGGCCCAGAGAAAAGGATGAGCTTTGCCCCAGGTCATGGTTCTAGTCCTGCCACTGCCATCAAGGAGCTGTGAGGCTTTGGGCAAGTCACTTTCTCTTTCCCAGCCTGCAGTTTCCTCCTCTGTAAAAGGAGAGGTTTGCAGTATTTAGAGATCGAAGTCCCCTCCTACTGACTTTTGCTGTAGTAAAATAATATTTCCTTCTACCCCTCTCAAGTGTAGACATCGGACACCTCTCTCCCTGTTCCCCAACCCCCCCCCCCCACACACCCATCTCACACACAGAAAGTCAAGAAAGACATGTCTGGATACATTTTGAGCTTAATTTTAACGGAGTGCTAGTTTTCAGTGGGGGTAAGGACAAGGAGAGAGTGGTCCCAGAGAAGAAAGTGCCAGATGCTGAGGGCTCCTGGGCACGTGCCCAGTCAGCGTGCCCAGCCCCTGTGATCCGGTCCCCGCAAGGCCAAGTGCCGGCAGCACAGCGGGGATAAATAAGGCCAGCGATCACCCCTTACATGGCCATCCCCGAGCTGCCCGGAATCCCTGGGATTACGCAGACTTCTGGAGGGCTTGGAGCAAGTGCACATCACCTGCTGTGGCCACAAGTGTGCCTGGACTTCGGCAGCCTCCGTCTTGTGACTGAGGAATCTTTAAATGGAAGCTCTGAGCTCACAAAAAAAGAACATGTCTCCCTGATGTCACACAGTTGCTGCCAATTCATCAGCTCCAGTTAAAGGTCAGAGAGGGGGAAGCCACTGCTCCAGGGTCCTGCGGCTGCTCCCTGGGATGGGGCTTCCCTTCCAGCAGGCTTCCCGCCAGCCACCCAGGCCGGGCCAGCGGTGGAAGTCGAGCCGAGGGCTGTTTGCATTTCCAGGGCACGCACAGAGGCAGTCCTAAGGCCACTTAGCTACTGCTGCTGCCTGTGGCAGTTGTGAAGCCCTTCATCCTCCCGGGCCTCTCCTGCAGCTGGGCTCTCCCACAGTCAGGGCACACCCTGGAACCTGAGGGGCCTTCCCTGCGATCACTTCAAGGATAAAACCAATTTGGCACAGAAGTTCCTGGGGTATTTGAATAACTGAAGGAAGGCAGTGTAGGAGTCCCCGGATTTCAGGTGACAGCTCGCTCCCATAGCTTCCAAGGAGAGAGCTCTCTGCAAATTCCTTAACCTCTCTGAGCCTGCGCCCTGACCTGGAAAATGAGGTCAAGAATACTTACCTCACAGGGTTTTCCTGAGGAGTCAATGTGAAGCTTGGCTACAGGGCCTGGCATGTTGTAAGCGCTCAACAGACGTCAGCTTGGAACTGAGACGTGCAGGGAGAACTGGACAAGTCATTTCATCCCTGAGTCTTCACTACCTCATCTGTCCAATGGGGATAATAAGCATATGTAAGGGACAGGATCGCTGCCAGAATTCAGGGAAACACACAGCAACGAACAGAGCACCCTGCACCGGAAACAATAGATGTTGGCCGCTGGAACTCGCCTCTCCATCAAACTGGGATCCACAGGGAAGGCCTACTGTAGTCATGATAAAACACCTTCTCCAAGCCTGACACAGTCAGTCCTCGGCCCACTACGAGTCATAATCCAGAATTAAAGATGAGACATGGAAAAAAACGTGTATATGGTTCAAACATGGGCACAGAAAAACTTTTTTAAATTCGTTTTTAGAGCTTTCCCTTTTTGGGGGACTGTTTTCAAGTATGGCCTAAGTTTCTAAGGGGAAGAGAATGATAAAAGTTACATAGGTGCAAGAGAGAGGATTCAGTGGGCCGACCACAGGGAGCCAGTAGATGGAACGGCAAGTGACATCAAGGAAGAGGAGGAGGAGGAGGAGGCTAAAATAACTGAGTAATAAGATAGCAGTAGATTTCTCTAGAACTGGAAGGGATCCCAGACTAGTTCTCTACTTCAAATGTAAAGAACAGGGCACCTGGGTAGCTTAGCCGGTTAAGCATCTGACTTTTTTTTTTTTTTTAACATTTTATTTATTTATTTGTCAGAGAGAAGGGGAGAGAGAGAGCACACAAGCAGGCAGAGAGGCAGGCAGAGGCGGAGAGAGAAGCAGGTTCCCTGCCGAGCAAGGAGCCCATGTGGGACTCGATCCCAGGACCCTGGGATCATGACCTGAGCCGAAGGCAGTGGCTTAACCCACTGAGAAACCCAGGCGTCCCAAGCATCTGACTTTTTTTTTTAAGATGTATTTATGTGAGAAAGAGAGAGAGAAATAATGAGCAGGGGAAGGGGCAGAAGGAGAGGGAGAGAGGGGAAGCAGATTCCCCACTGAGCAGGGAGCTTGATTCGGGGCTTGACCTCAAGATCCTGAGTCAGGACTTAAGCCAAAACCAAGAGTCAGAGGCTTAACGGGCTGAACCACCCAGATGCCACTGGCATCTGACTCTCATTCTCAGATCAGGTCTTGATTGCAGAGGTTTGAGTTCAAACCCTCCCTGCACTCCATGCTGGGTGTGGAGCCTACTTTAAAAAAATGTGTATTTTTTTAAAGTGATAAAGGTAAAGAACAGACCTGGAAAGACAAGGACAACAGCCACAGCCTGCCCAGAGAGGGTCACTGTGCTTACCCAATGCTGAATGACTGTAGTTCTCCTTCTTGGGCACCCTGGGTGCCCCCAAACACAGACTTCTGCTTCAGTGACTGGAGGCTGCGCCCTCCTAGCCAGTCTGCTGCCAATCCGAGATCCCCCTCCTCCCTGGCATCTCCCGTCCTTCACTTCTGGCACAGGGATGTTCTGGGTGAGGCTTTTCTTCAGAGCTTCTCAGTCCCTCTCAGGATGCTCTCACAGTGTCCCCAACAGGTGAGCCCTGGCAGTCTCTTTCCCTGTCTTTCCTCTCAGCCTTAAGACAAAGGCATTCAAGGCTCTTGGTTTCATATTTCCACAGGCTATTAATATTTTAATGACAAGACCTAGAGAGTCAACATAAATATATCAAATTCTGTAAACATTTCTTGAGCCTCTACCTAATTACCAGACACTACTCTAGTCCTTCTGCTTTCTCACAGCTAGCCTATCAGCTTCCCAGAGGCCTCAGATAAGAAGCCCTTGAGAGGGACGCCTGGGTGGCTCAGTTGGTTAAGCGGCTGCCTTCGGCTCTGGTCATGATCCCAGTGTCCTGGGATCGAGTCCCCTATCGGGCTCCTTGCTCGGCAGGGAGCTTGCTTCTCTCTCTGCCTCTGCCTGCCACTCTGTCTGCCTGTGCTCACTCTCTCTGAAAAATAAATAAATTTAAAAAAAAAAGAAGAAGCCCTCGAGAATCACAGCGCGCGCGACCCTCCACATCCTCTTACCCTTCAGATCCCGCCCAATGACCAACTATTGTGAGATCCTTTCTCTGTCTCCCACACGTGCTTCTCCCTCCTTGTTTCGACTGGGCATCTCACCTCTGCACAATTGCATCTTCCTCGAAAGCCTCCTTCATCACATTATCCACCTCCCCCATCTAAATCCTTCGATGGCTTCCCCCCAGATTTCATTCAAGGTTCTCAAACTCTCTGTAGAGGGCTTTATTCAGAAAGCCCTGCTTTACCCATGCCAGGGGTCTCAGGGGAGGGAAGAGGAGGGGGTCTGGGTATCAGTCTGTGACTAGAGGGCTGTGTACCCAGGAGGGTTTTAGTGCAATGTGGCCGGGGCGAAAATCTGAATCATAGTCAATGAGGGCAGCCAAATTCCTATCTGGGAAATCAGGGCAGTCTGAAGGGTGAGGCCAAGCTGTAAACAGAATGAGTAATGAGGTCAGAAGCTGGTGGGGACCCGAATCATGTCTAGATGCAGTTTAAGGAAACAGAAATGGTACAGGACTGAGGCTGTGGATTGAACTATAAGAAGGTATGCTGCTCTATGCGGGGATGGGGGCGGAAGGAGCAGTCCTCAAAGTCTCCCCTTCCTCTGGCCCTGTTCTTTGGGTTTCCACGTGTGTGGAAATGCCTGTCTTCCCTGCTGCCAAAGTTTCCCACGCTTCCCAGGGCCCCAGCACTGCCAAGTGACTTGTCCAAGGTAGTGTGGTGGCGGATGGGGAAACAGAGCTTGGTCTCCCACCTCACAGGGGATGTGCTAGGGAAGCAAGCTTAATCTCATGTTCGTGGGTTAGCAGATTGACCTCACCTCTCCACGTCTCAAATGCCTCATCTGTAAAGCGAGGACAATAATAACACTACTTTGTAATAGTGTTACATAATAATAAGACTACTCTGAGGATTAGCCAAGCAAATATTTGTAAAACGCTTAGAACAGTGCTTGGCACATAGTAAATGCTGTATAAGTGTTAGTTAAATAAAAATAAGGTGCACAGCTGGTAAATAGGGCCAGTACTCAAAGTCAGTTCTAATTTTAACATTCGAGTCCTTAGATCCTCCACTCAGGTCAACAGCAGGTTATGATGGACTAAGCTGACTATAGGGCTTTCAAAAATTAGTTTTCGTGTCAACTGAGAATAGAAAAGCATGCTGTTGGCTTATTTTACTTGGGCACAATGGAAATATCACTCGAGTTAGTGCCCTTACCTGTTCTTAGGAAACCACTAAGAAATCCAGAAGGACCAGTTCAAATAATAGTTTCCATCCCAAATTTAATAAACCTTTCAAAAAAAAAAAAAAAGTCAAACTCAGAAAATGACTGAGTTCAGAAAAGAACAGCATAGGAGCACCTGGCTGGCTTAGTCGGTGGAGCGGGGGACTCTTGATCCCAGGGTTGTGAGTTCAAGTCTTAAACTGGGTGTAGCGATTACTTTAAAAAAAAAAAAAAAAAAGATCAGTGTATACTAGGGAAGCTGAGTTTAATCTGGCAAGGGTCAAGGCTACAGCTCTCCTAGGAGAGGTAGCCAGAGAGCAGATAACACAGAAAAAGAAACACTGTATTTATTTTCCAGAACTGTGGGGGGAAGGGGCATGGAAAAGAGAGAAAGGAGAGAGAGAACATGAGTGTTCCCTTTGCAAGATGATAAAAAAAAAGGGGGCTGAGGGTATTGTTCTATAGCTCAGTAGCAATTCAAAGACACTGCAAAGGGCTGCTTGCTTTACCAATTTATCAACCAGAAATCTTTATTAACTGAGCCTCTCATGTGACCACAATATGGCACTCATAGATGTTTGAAAATGATGACCCCGATAGAAGGCAAAATCCTAAACAGCTTTCTGAAACAAGAGAGAGAAGATGAAATGAAGCTTGGTATGGTTTGTGACAAGTGTATTTTATTGTATTCTAATTTTTCCCAAACAAGCAATATTTTTGTCATTTTGTATGGGGTGATTTATACACCATCTGATAACTCTCTACCCATCCTAACAATAGGTTGCCTTATTATGGTTGGTATCGGAGTTTAATATTCCTTTTCTCTGAACACACTTTCCCCATTACTTGCTTCCGTGTTCCCTCGCCCTGTCCTTGATGCCTGTCTCCGCCAGAACGTGACCCAAAGGGTCCTCCATTACCTTGATTCTTCCCCAAAGGAGCTGCCCCTAGCCTTCCCAACCACTGACCCTGGCTTTGCATCCTTTCACGCTGTGGTGGAGGTTTTGAGGAGGGCGCTCTCTTTCTCTCAAGACCACGAGGAAGGACACCAGCCCGGGTAGAATGCAAGGGAAGAGCACAGCTCTAGGGAGGTGAGGCCTCGGAGCGCGGGGCGGCGGCGACAGCTAAGTGGCGGGGAGCACGTGGCTGGCCTGGAGCAGAAACAGAGCCGCAGGGACCGCCCCGGAGCCGCCCGAGACACAAAACAGAACCCAGCTCGTGCCCGCCGGGCCCGGGATCGCTCAGGCACGGAGGAGGTTCTCCCGCCTTTTCTAATTACCTTCCCATTCCTGTCGCGCCCCTCCTCGGCCCGCACTTCGGGCTCCGCATACCAAAGGGGTTAGACACAAATAAAATCCATACACGGACTCCATCCTCGGGTCACAGCACTTGCTTACCAGGTCGGACCGCCGCTGGCCCCTGCGCTCACCTCCCTTCCCCACCACCGACTCTTTGCTGGTAAACACCAGTCACTGGGTAACACCCTCAATCAGACGCCTTGGGGCTATTATTCATCACCCACTAACCTTCAACCAACTCCATCTTCACAGGCCTCCCCCCAGAAGAGAGGAAATTCCACAGCTCTGAGGTGATGTGAAACGTGTTCTGCACGCCCCGGCTCTCTTTCTTTCTCACTCTCCCCAGCCAGTTCCCAAACTGGGTTTCCCGGGCCCCCCTGGGCGCGCGGCCTTCCCGGGTTTCCCGCCCCCCGCCGCCCCCCTCCCTTCTTTCCTTCTCCATTTTACACACTGTAACCTGATAGGCTGGAAATGCAGCCTCTTTCATCTTCCATTTCCCACATCCTGAAACTCCGGAGAGAAGGAGCCCACCCAGATAAAGGCATTCCAAGTATGTGCATCCCCCTCCCCCTTTAACTCCATTCACAAAGCAGATTACTAAAGGCCTTGGGCTCCAGGGAGGCCCTGCGCCCCTCCCCCCTCCCGGCCCCCCAGCACCCCCCACCCCCACCCCCAAGAGTTTACTCATTCCAGGCCCTCCCTCCTCACCCGCACAAAAAATCTAAGTCCACAGGTCTAGAACCAAAAATTAACTTTTCCCTGGACTCTGATCCTAAGGGACGCTTTCAAGCTTCACTCTGATTGGGACTGCAGGGGCTGGAGATTCTGCTGCCTACCGTTCATCTGTCCCGGAGTTAGCATTTCTAGATAAGAAGGCTCGGGGAAAATGTGTCTTTGGACCAGGGGGAAAAGATACACGCGTAACATGTGATGTTTCAAGAGGACTAACTCGTGTCTTCGGGAAAGATCACAGACTGTTCTAACCCAGAGACATTTCCTTCCAACAGAAATTGTTTGAAGGCCAGAGGAAAAGATGCTTTATTTGAGGGGATAAACAGAGAACGGGTGTGTGTGGGTGTCTGTGTGTCTGGGGAGGGAGGTTCTGGTAGCATTTTTGTTTAGAAGTTTCTTGAGTCCAAATATCCTACTACAGTTCTTCACTACCTGGAAATGAGTGATTATAAAACATGCCCCCCAGCTCAGGTCTTTAGTTGTTCTGTCCTGAGTTGTCACACGAATGGGGAATGAGAGGGCAGGAACAGCCTCTCTGACCTTAACCACAAAGGTTAGGAAGTACCCCCCTACCCTACCCCCACATACCACCACCACCATCCCGCCCCCGGGCCAACAAGCACCCCCTTTCATTAAGGATGATAAACTTTCTTTTTTTTTTTTTTAAAGATTTTATTTATTTATTTGACAGACAGAGATCACAAGCAGGCAAGAGTCAGGCAGAGAGAGGAGGAAGCAGGCTCCCCGCGGAGCAGAGAGCCCGATGCGGGGCTCGATCCCAGGATCTGGGATCATGACCTGAGCTGAAGGCAGAGGCTTTAACCCACTGAGCCACCCAGGCGCCCCGGATGATAAACTCTCTTATCCGTCCTTCAGAGAGAGTGGGAAAAACACTTGAATCTGTACCAGGTCTGGGATAATCAGTTTTCTGAGTTTACCAGTCATTGTGTGAAACAGGATTTCCCATGTCCTGTTGGGAATGCTCCCCAATCCTGGTACCACGGAGTATATTTAATAGGTTATAAACCATATTGTCTTTGCAACTCAGGAGAGCTAACGTGCTTGATGCACTAGCATGGGCCCGAAAATACGCTCAAATCCTGGCCCATGTCGGTGTGTTGAGTCATGTATTCAACAGATCTAACGATTACTCAAGAAGTCTCATGGAATTCCAAGAAGAATTCAAGAGCCCAGACCTGGGAGATGCGGTCATGATGATAAGAAATAAGACTGTGGCGGAACAGCCACATGGCCCTGCGGTGCTAAGGGGAAACGTGTACTGCTGCCCAGCTCTGAGACTGGTCCATGTTTGCAATCTGCAGTAAGGCAACCCGCTCCCTGTACCAGGCTGCTAAAAGGCCCGCTCCATGGGCTTGGCCTCCTTAACCAACAGCAACACAAAGGGGTGCACTGGCCGCTTGCAGCCCTGAGCAAGTATTACTCTCTCAGAGCCTCGGTTTCCTTCTCTGTAAAATACTAATGCCTGCAAATCCAAGTGTGAGCCCCAGTCCCACAGCCAGGCTTTACCTGGGAGCTAGCTAGCAATGCAGAATTCCACCCCACCCCAACCGACTGCATTTGAACAGGATCCTCTGGTGATTCCTGGGCACCTTACAATTTGAGATGCTCTGGCCTTAGCCTCAGGACCTCAAGGGCCCTCTTTCCAGTTCTGGAATTGTCCAGTCCATGAAGTGGTTTCCAGAGAAGTTTTTCTTTGCTGATAAATGATTTTTCTTCTTTCTTAAAGCCTCTGCTCTTGGCGTAAGTAGGTCTTGGGAGACTTACTTTCTCCCCCGCCAAGGAACTCCAGTTTCCGTAGGTATTGGATTTGCCTGAAGAGCTTGTATAAAATGCAGATTCCTGAGCCCCATCAAGAAACACCGACTCAGTGGGGGCCAGAGAATCTGCATTTCCACCAGTTTCCTCCAAGCGGTTCTACAGATTCTGGTTCTCCGGTTACATTCCTTTCTTTGAGTTTTTATTATGGAACATTTCAAACATTAAAAAAATAGACAAAATAGTAATAATGAGCAATCGTGTTTCAAAATTCAGCTTCAACAATGATCAACTCAAGGTCAATTTTGTTTCGCTCAGATCGTATTTAAAAAATTATTGCATCTAGCCCTTCCTGGTTTTCTGAGCTCCCCCCTCACCTAACTGCCTCTAGTCCATTTTTTTTTTTAAGATTTTATGTATTTATTTATTAGAGAGAGAGAGCAAGCACAGGCAGACAGAGTGGCAGGCAGAGGCAGAGGGAGAAGCAGGCTCCCCGCCAAGCAAGGAGCCCGATGTGGGACTCGATCCCAGGACGCTGGGATCAGGACCCGAGCCGAAGGCAGCTGCTTAACCAACTGAGCCACCCAGGTGTCCCCCATTATTTTTTTTTTTTAAGTAATCTCTCTGCCCAAAGTGGGACTCAAACTCATGACCCTGAGATTGAGAGTCACGTGCTCTGTGGGCTGAGCCAGCCAGGTGCCCAACCTGTAATCTCTTAAAGCTCAGCTTGTTCTCCTCGAGGACAGGAGTTGTGTGTGTCCTATTGTCTTGGAGTCCCTAGCGCCCCACACTGCCTGGCACATGATGTAGGCACTCAGAAAATGTACACAATAGTGCATTAAAAAGAACCTTAAAGTAAAATATATTACCGTCTACCTGGATGGTTTAAGATGGAGGTAAATGGGATCACCCGATTCCCCATTTCTTTTCAATTATTTGCCTGTGATGCCTTTTTCAGTTTGAGAAATTAAGGCCTCAAAATGCATCTCACCAAAGTGAAAGAACTGGCGGGAAGTTTCCAGAAGTTCTTGTTGACATCCCTTTCCTTCTAGTTTCTACATTGCGTAAACGATTTTGTGTTTGTGTGTGTGCGGTAAGAGAAAAGGTAGGAAAATAGCTCTGGGGAACGAGGATATCATCTCATGGCCTGTTTTACTCTTTAACCTGGTAACACATCTCTTTAAAGCTCCTGAGGTATTCAGAATATTCTGTCCGAGGCACGGTCTTCCCACAGTGGTGAAAGGCATTCAAGTTTCCTGGGTGGACAGAGTCATGAGATCCCAAAGGTACAGTTCTGACCTTTCCAACCATTTGTTAATGGTGAGGCTAGATCTCCGAGCTCTCTCGGACGGGTGTGCTAAATAATAGGAGGGAGAGTGCGGGAAAAGGCAGGACCCAACGGAGAAAAGCTCGGCAGTCCCAGAACTCAGCACAACAATCAAGGGATAAAGCGGTAATTAGGCCTGATTATCATGCAAGGCAGCCCCGGTTAAATTGGAATGTAGCCGGAGAGACGAAAGGCTGGATGGAGAGTTTGCTATGCAGGAGACATGCTTTGATGTCTGCGGGGAAGGTTGTGTTTCATTCAGCCTTCCAACCAACCAAAAAAATGTTGCAGGAGCCATACGAAGTCTTCTAAAGTGCAGCAGACGGGAAGCTGGAATGGAGAGCAAGGGGCTGGGTCCGAGTTCCCCTCGTGAATGAGTGTGTGTGTGCTTAGATGCCTCTTTTCTCAGATTCACTGCTCCAGCCTCTTGGATATGTCAGAAGATGGGAAAGGAGAAAAGGAGCACACGCTCCAGCTACTAACTCGCTGACCGGGGCTTAGCACAGTCTTATGCCAAGGGAGAATGTGTCAAAGCTCTTGGAAGCCTTTTTACCTGCTGTGGGGAGAAAGCAGAGGAAATGGAGGTAAATGACTCTGGGTGTCTGGAGAGGAGGCCTTGAACTCTGCTGACCGTAGCAGGTGGAGTCATCTGAGGCTGCCAGCCACCAGAGCTTTGCACCAACTGATGTAGGAAAAAGAAAATGAGTCAAGAAAGTAGGTTAATCTCCCAGAGAAACACAAAATAGGTAGCAAGTACCATTTTTACACCTTTCCCTCTTTAATTGCTTCCAACCCAGAGCTGTGAAGCCCAAGGAATTCCTTCTGTGTCCTTACCTTACCTTGTAGGGGTATCCCCGATCTAATATGGTATTTCTGTACCTGGGCTTGTTGCTCAGCTAGGCGCCCTCCCCAAAGCAACCCACAACTTTCATTTCCGTGCTAGGGATTTTCCGTACAACTTGGAATTGGGAGAGATCAGCTTTTTATCAGCTTTTCAGTAAATCACTGACAGGAAAACAATAGTCATGTTATTGTTCTACTCATTCATGGGGTGTTCACTGGAGGAAGTGGGATGTACAACCTTGATTTTGCATGAATACGGTCCGTGGAAATACAAAAATGCTACATGGCAGAGTAAATGCAATTTCTTCTTTTCAGAGGTTTCCAAAATAAGATCCTGGTAAGCTATGGCATACCACCCAGACACGCAGTTCAATATTTCTTTTCAAAAGGGATGAAGGAAGTTGCTGATCAAGTTATCTTGAAGGAACCAAAGGAGCATGGATTCCATATACAATACATTGCTTCTTTGGTTTATCTCAGTTTTTTCCTCCTCTGTTCCAAGAGACAACCCACAGAATCAGCTGTTTTTGCTGTGATTTCTTCTGTACCCCAGTTTACTCTTAAGAACTGTATAAAATAATAATGACAATGCATGATAGAGACCACGAATAACTGCAGGCACAACACCTATTGCTTCTATCACTACTGGCATTGCTACAATACTTGAGAAATTGTGTGAGTGAAGGATGATGCTTTGATGTAACAGGCTGTTCCTTTTGTCCCCGTCCCCCCTCCCCCAACTACCAAACAGTGTCACTTGATTTAGGAGAAACTTTATTCCATCCCTTCTATAAAATTCCCTGAAATTACTCTTGTGGTGTGCAGCATAAATTTAGGATAAATAAATTGCACAAGACTGAAAATACCCTTTCAGCTATCTTATTTCGTATAATAAATGAAAATGAATTGTGGAGTTGTGTTTTTACTCAGCATAAGAAGAAAGAGAGAGAGAGGGGACAGGGAGGAAGAAAGAGTCTTAGCAGCTGTGTGTTTTGTGTTTTTTTTTTTTTTTTAAATAAGAAAATAGCATTCCCCAGAATTTCCAGTAAAACCCTTAAGATTTAGGCAGTTCATCCCTCAAGTATGTGTGGGATGCTGGGAGCTCCCGGCTTTTCCAGGCAACCCCGCCCCCCCCCAAAAAAAAACACCCCACAAAAAACAAAAGCAGATGGGCTGCATCTGAACGGATCAAA
>RCUC01124093.1:0-15041 GCA_003697995.1 Taxidea taxus jeffersonii | reverse complement strand
TCTCAAAATACTTGTATATGTACTCAAAACTTGTATTTGAGAGTATTTGTATTGCTTTATTTGACTTTTTAAAAATGTGTAAACCTATGCTATTATTTTTTTTTTCAAAGCATTTGAACTTATTCTTTTTTTTTTTTTTTTTAAGATTTTATTTATTTATTTGTCAGAGAGAGAGAGAGCGAGAGCGAGCACAGGCAGACAGAGAGGCAGGCAGAGGCAGAGGGAGAAGCAGGCTCCCCGCCGAGCAAGGAGCCCGATGTGGGACTCGATCCCAGGATGCCGGGATCATGACCTGAGCCGAAGGCAGCCGCTTAACCAACTGAGCCACCCAGGCGTCCCTGAACTTATTCTTTATGTAGAAGTTTTCACCGAGAGTTCTTTGACAACAGAAAAGATCAAGGTTTTAGCTAACTTTTTTTCTCTGAATATAGGAAAATTGCGTTTAGGAAAAGATTAAGTTAGTAAAAATAGAAGAATAGGAAAATACATATAAAGTTAGGGCGTAAGCATAACACAAAATATTTAAAGAATTATCTATTTTTGGACCACTATGGCCAGATAAGTAGTGTTTTTGGTAAGATATTTAAAATACTCCCAAAACATCATTGATTAAAAATATACTGACTTACTGTCTATTAAAATTTTCCTACATTGGGGTGCCTGGGTGGCTCTGTCAGTTAAATCTCTGACTATTGATTTTGGCTCAGGTCATGATCTCAGGGTCCAGTTGGTGTCGGGCTCTGTGCTGGGTGTGGAGCCTACTTAAGATTCTCCCTCTTCCTTCTCCTCTCCCCTACTTGTGCACATGTATGTGTGAGCGCACATGTGCATGCCTGTGTGTTTGCTGGCTTGCTCTCAAAAAAATTTTTTTTCTTGTACTGATACTTCAGGATATGTTAAGTAAACTAAACCAAGTGTTGAGAGTATAGCTCAGCACCATGTATGTAAGACAGCAGGTATTAAGTCTAGATCTCTGAGGGCTCTCTGATGTTACCCTACTTGTTTATATAATTGCAGAAACACCAGGACTCTGAATCAGAAGTCCGGCCACACGGCGGTGACAGCAGTCAGGGTAGCATGGTAATACTAGGTCCCCCTTAGCCAGGTCTTCACAGAGCAACAATGTGAGAGCCATATGCTTACACCTGGACTTATATCGAGGTTTGGAGAAGGAGAACTCAGAAATTATGAATCTCTGAGCTTCTTTTTTTACTAGATTTTATTTATATATTTGAACAAGAGAGGGCGCTCAAGAGAGAACAAGCAGGGGGAGAGGGTAAGGGAGAAGCAGAAGCAGACTCCCCGCTGAGCAAGGAGCCTGATGCAGGGCTGGATTCCAGGACCCTGGGATCATGACCTGAGCTGAAGATAGACACTTAACTAACTGAATCACCCAGGGGCCCATGAATTTCTGAGCTTCTATAAGAGCTGACACATTTAATCTTTCTTTCTAGATAGAGGTAGAGTGCTCAGCTTATTTTTTTTTTTTTCTCTGAAAGTAAACAGATCCTCTCTGGGGCAGGAGAAGATCTCTGCCCCTAAATTTAACTCTTTGGCTCCAGGGGGGATAGGAAAGGTTTTATTGCTCCTTGAATGGGAGCTGGTGGCTTCAGAGAAAGGAGGCAAGCTTAGAAGGTACAGGAGGAAACAGCCTCCGATGTTAATGTCATGTTAGGTTTCATCTGTAGGAGACTTGGACTGTGTAGGAACACTGAAAAATCCAGGGAGGACTGTCTTGTAACAGAGGCATATATAAATGCATGTTTATGGCTTACATGTATATGGCACACATATTCAAGATTCACAGGAAACTGATAATGTTGGTTTACAGGAATGGAGCAGGGAAACTGGGATTGGGGGAGGGCATTATAGGTAGAGTCAACTACTCAACTCAGAAGTACCTTGTATTTTCAACCATATGGAAATTTTTACCAATTTGCAAAATAAATAACATTTAAATTAAAAATGAGAATTGGGATTTATAGTCTCAAAGTTCTTAGTCCTGTTTTCTAAAATATAAATAGTCAAAACTGATGGAATTCAGTGGTTTGATAACCATATGAGGAAAATTTTACTCCTAGCTTCTGGATGAAAAAGGGTAATATTTAGAAAAAGAAGGTTGAGATAGCAGCTAACCTTTATTTGTTGATTGAGAATATCATATATTTAACCAATGTGAAGCAGGTTAGGTAGAGCATGGGAGATTGAGGCAGTATAATCTCAAATGTGGATTGGAAAATTGTATGATATATGAGGAAGTCAGGATTCACTGAGTATTTGAGTTCCCATTCTTTATTTTCTACAGTATGATCTGAGCAATTTATCTTTTCTGATTGCTAGTTTTCCACATCTTTAAATGTTACAGTTGTACCTCATGAGATTGTTGTGAAGATCAAATAAGGTAATACCTGTGAAAATAAATTGTGCATTTTATCCAGTACTCTATGAGTGTTAGTTGCTTTTTTCTGTGTAAATGCAGGAAGTTTGGGGCACCTGGGTGGCTCAGTGGGTTAAACCTCTGCCTTCAGCTCAGGTCATGATCTCAGAGTCCTGGGATCAAGCCCCAAATCGGGCTCTGTGCTCAGCAGGGAGCCTGCTTCCCCTACCACTCTCTGCCTGCCTACTTGTGATCTCTCTCTCTCTCTTCCCCCGTGTGTGTGTGTGAAATAAATAAATAAAATCTTTTAAAAAAATACAGGAAGTCTCCTTTTGCAATTAAGAAAGAAAAGGAATCCAAATTCAGATGTCTACCTGTGGTTCTGTTCCACACACAGTGCTAACAAGTGAATTCATGTGAGTTCATGCTGTGATAGGTGCTGTGATATTTGCCATGAGGTAACAGTTGCAAAGAAAGCTCTATGTTAACTGGTAGAAGTGATTATTTCCCTATATACCCTTTAATACCAAGTCCTTAGACCAGGGTATAGCACCTTGCATGACATGTATTAGGTGTTCATAAAATACTGGATTGATGGATGAATGAATTTGGAAGCTTTACCATTTGATTGTTAAAAATGGGAGAAGCAGAAATCCTTTCATGTTATAAGCCTGCAAGATTGTTTCTGGTGATAAAATTTTATAAGGAATAAGCGAGTAGGAGAATATACAATATATGACAAAAATAATAAGACCAGTATTTGTGAATTTGTTATTACTTATACTCTCCATTTGTATTTCAGAGGTGGCTTTTGTTATTTTAACTGTATTAATTTAGAAGATCCTTAAGTAAATATTTTGGGATATTTCGTTTTATACATCATGGATCTGCCCAGTCACAATGTAATTAATTTAAAGTAATTTGTTCCTCTCTCTGTGTTGTTTTTCCTCCTTCCTCTCCCCCATTTTTTTTTTTTCTTTCTTAAAAAAAATTTTTTTTTGTCATAGGGATTTGGTATGGCAAAATAGAAGGTAATATTTCCTTTTTAGGGTTTTTTTTTTCAGGGATAATGACATAAACATAATGTAAAAATAGTCTTTCTTTCTGAAGAAAAGTCTGAATGGCCTGCTGCTCCAAAAGCAGGGTCAAGTTGACTTGAGTTTTGTTTTGTTTTGTTTCTTTTTCTTTTTCTCTTTTTCTCCTTTCTTCCTTCTTCTCCCTCTCTCTCCTTCTCCTTCTTTCTTTTCTTTTGACACCCATTCAGTTCTGGGCCAAATTCTAATTGTTGTGATAGGAGGGTCTCAGGAAAAGCATGCCAAGGAAAAGGAAGACCTTTCTGGGACAGGAAGAGCTTCCAGGTCAGAACTGCTCTAAGCTATTTCACCCCATCAATAAATAAGAGAATGCCAAGACGACTTTTCCTTTTACCCATTTCTCTCAGTATTTCTCCTCTTTGTGACTTGAGTTAAGGAGCACAGGCTTGTGAATGGTTCCTTGAGATCCCTAGATGTCCCCGTATTCTACAAATTAACATTAAAAATGTATTAAAGTTAGGAAGCCACTGGGAACAATCATGGAGATCATTAGATTGTGAATGTCATTAGTTTTGGTTATTATTACCTCATGGATAATGACTACTTAATGAGCTTTGGGACATTAGGCAAGGTAACCTCTCTAAGCCCCATGACCTTATCTCTAAAATGGAGTTAATGGTAGTACTGATCTCAGATGGTTGCTATGAAAATTAAGCAAGACTGAGTGTATTTCTGAATATTTTTAGTGATAAGCCTCAAAATCTGGGTCTGACTGGCTTAAACAGAAAAGGATTTAGAGTGGATATAGGGAATCTCAGGCTCACTAGAAGGGCTGGAGAAATGGACTCAGAGTTAATACGGTTCTAAATTATAGTCAAAAGCATGACCCACAACTAGTCTGGGTGTGACTGGTGCTATAATGCTGAGTGTCAGATGTGACAACTTGCCTCACCTGTGCTGGGGCTGTCATTGATGCTGTTGTTAGTCCTAGTTTTAAAGCTGACTATTGCTCTACTGCTTCTTGAAATAATTCTGTTCTGTCCTTTATTCTTTATATCACTGGCTCCTGATCCAGAATATCAGGCAGTTGATTCTGGGTCATATGGCCATGCCTTGCAGCAGGGAGCCTAGAAGAGCAAATTTATGATATTATTAGCTTTTGTGGGGGCGGGGATTTGGGCTCTGCCCACCATGAAGACATAGAAAGTGGAAATCCTTAAAGCAAAAGAGAGTTTAGAGCTGGGCAGTCCCCAAACTGATAAAATTGCCACTACCATGGAATACTTCATACTATGCCTGACATGAGGTAGGTGCCCCATAGGCACCTGCTTCTCCCTCTGCCCCTTCCCCTGCTTGTGCACGCTGGCCCTCTTTCTCTCTCTTTCTCTGCCTCTGACAAATAATTAAATAAAATCTTTTAAAAAAAAGAGCCCTGGGAATTACAGAAATTTAAGTTTTACATTTTTTTTTTTAAATGAAGAGATCTAGGATGTATAGGTAAATATGTAAGCCACTATAATTTAGGGCACCTATTTCAGGGTATCCATGAAGTCATAATAGTTTTATAATAATATTAAGACATTATTTGCCTTTTTCATTTTCATTCTGTTACGAATTCAGTTTCTAAAAGCTATATGATGTGTTGTGTGATGTCACAACAGATTGAAGAAGCAGATATGAGAGTCCAGCTGTCTTTTATTTAGCCCAAATATTAGAGATTTGCAAAAATATGAAACAATGCCAAATTTTTTTTTGTTTTGGAAAATTTAGTTATTTTTAAATAGAGTGTTAATATGCAATGGTGTTTATTATTATTTTAAAAGAACAGATTTTTTAAAAAGATTTTATTTATTTATTTGACAGAGAGAGAGTACAAGTAGGCAGAGCAGCAGAGGGAGAGGGAGAATCAGACTCCCCGCTGAGCAGGGAGCTCTGTGCAGGGCTCAATCCCAGAACCCTGGGATCATGACCCAAGCCAAAGGCAGCCACTTAACCGACTGACCCACCCAGACGCCCCTAACAAATATTTTTAAATTGCTGTCTTAATTTCTATTTTGTTAACTACATATAGATGTAACCTACATGAACAAAAGGTCTTTGAGGAGCTCAGTGATTTTTTCAAGGTACAAAAGGATCCTGAGACCAGAAAGTTTGAGAACTGTCATATTCTCAGACAGTGCCATGTTTTCCATAAGAGGAAACTCTGGTGGACTAGTTTATTGGAGACAGTTTGCTTATTTAAGTATATGGACTTGGAACAGTTTTTAAAAATCCTTAAAAGTTTAGCCTAACACACACACACACACACACACACACACGTACGTATGTGGGGGATTAAGTGGAATGAGTTGTAAGGGATAAATAATTTATAAAAGTAGAAAATTTAAGGGGAGCCTGGGTGGCTCAGTTGGTTAAGCGGCTGCCTTTGGCTAAGGTTATGATCCCAGGATCCTGGGATCAAGCCCCACATCTGACTCCCTGCTCAGCGGGGAACCTGCTTCTCCCTCTCCTTCTGCCCTTCCCCTCCACTCATGTTCTGTCTCTCACTTTTCTTCTCTCTCAAATAAATAAATAAAATCTTTTAATTTTTAAAAAAGTAGAAAATTTAAAAAGGAAATTCTTTTGGATGAAGAAATATGATTACTTAGTCTGATCTATATATTGAAAAGATGATTTGGAAGAATTTGGTCAAGTGGAAACATTACTGAGTTAGGAATGAAGAGACGTCTTTTATGTTCTGTTCCTGGCTCCTTAATTCTGTAAATGCATTTTTGAATAAGTAAGCTCCTCTGCTTTGGATTTGCATTTCTTCAAATGAATGGGAATAAATAATTCCCACCCTGCTTTTTCTTTCATTTATTCAACAAATGTTTATTGATTACTTAGAGTGTACTAGGGTCTATTCTAAGTTATTATTGTTATAGTGATTAAAATATGCAAGGCCCTGACTCAAGAAGGTAACAGTTTAATAAGAGACTCAGGGATAAATATGTAAGCAATTATAAATTGTGGTAAATGCTACAAAGGATCAAATACTGTGAAATTAAAGAGAAAAATGCTACCGACCTAATTACATAGGACCAAGACGGTAGGTTTCGCTGAGGCAGTGATGTTTAAACTGAGACCAGATATAGGAGAAGGAGCAGAGGGAATAGTTTTCAGCAAAGAGAACTGTGTGCACAGAGGCCTTGAGGTGTGCCTAAAGTATGGTAGGCATGAGGAATGGTAAACACAATGGAGCTGGAGAAGTAGGTCATGCTCAGCGGGGAACATATAAGAGCCTTATATGCTGTGGGAAAAAGCCTTCAGTTTAGATGTATAAAGAGTTCAAATATGTTAAAGGCTGAGATATGTAAGGGATTATTGGGCCAGTATAAGATGTTAGCAAATACAACTTACATACATTAAGGTAGTTGTGATGGAGGAGTACCATTTCTCACAACTGTTCCTGGTTAATGTTCTCATGTATAGATAAATGATTGAGAGAGAGATTTTAATTCAATATTAAAATGCTTAGTTTCTGGGGTGTCTGGGTGGCTCAGTTGGTTAAGTTTCTGCCTTTGGCTCAGGTCATGATCCCAGGGTCCTGGGATTGAGCCCTGTGTGGGGCTCCCTACACAGCAGTGAGTCTGCCTCTCCTTTTCCCTCTGCTTCTCTCCCTCCTTGTGCTTGCACATTCTCTCCCTCTCTCTCAAATAAATAAAATCTTTTAAAAAATGCTTAAGTTCTTACGGCTGATAATTTGTTCAAAAGAGTTAAGTTTCTTTTTTGATTAGGTTCTTTAACTTACTGAAAACACGTATTAAATAACCACATATCAGGTTCTTCTACCCATTGTAACTCTGTTTATTTCAGCGCTCTTCTTTTTAATGAAGTAAAATATATTTCCACTCTGGAAGACCTTCAGAACATAGAAAGTGCTCTGAAAGGAAAAGCCAACATTGCATTCTCCTACGTAAGAGCCATTGGAACACCAGGTATTTAATTCTTCTCTTAATCTTTTTTGTGCCTCTGCATTTGTCTGAGTGTGTTGAAGGACTTAAAATAGGATCCTTACCATTAAGTTTTCTTTCTTTAAGCAAGCAGCACAGTAATGTGATTGAACAAAAACCCTGGAGCCAGATTGCCTAGTTAGATGCTCTGCCCCCATGACTTACACTGTGACTTGCACAACTTATGTAAATTTAGTTTCCTAATCAGTAAGGTGGTGAAAATAACTATGCCTACTCCTTAGTGTTATTGTGAGGACCAAATGAATTCAAATAATTAAAATAGTTCCTGACATGTAGGAGTGTCCTATAAGCATTAGTTACTATTTTTATTTCCTTATGGTCCTCCTGGTACCTGGTATAGTATTTCACTGTATTCAATAATGTTGACTGAATGGCTTTCTGTTTAATTTTAACATTTGCTGTTTCTGACCTTTTCCTGACTTAAAGAATATGTAATCTTGACAGCATCACCGTGAGCTGTGAAATGCAAAATTACATAATTTTGTAGTCAAGAAGTTTATAAACATCTTACGAACAAATTATTATTATGCTTTCAAGACTTTCATTTGTTAATGGTTTTAACTTGATTATGTTAATATAAAACATTAAAGACACTTGAAAAATGGAAATGCTGGGGTGCCTGGGTGGCTCAGTGGGTTAAAGCCTCTGCCTTTGGCTCAGGTCATGGTCCCAGGGTCCTGGGATCGAGCCCGGCATTGGCCTCTCTGCTCAGCAGGGAGTCTGCTTCCCTTCCTCTCTCTCGGCTGCCTCTCTGCCTACTTGTGATCTCTGTCAAATAAATAAATAAAATCTTAAAAAAAAATAAAAATGGAGGGACGCCTGGGTGGCTCAGTTGGTTAAGCAGCTGCCTTCGGCTCAGGTCATGATCCCAGTGCCCTGGGATCGAGTCCCACATCGGGCTCCTTGCTCAGCAGGGAGCCTGCTTCTCCCTCTGCCTCTGCCTGCCTCTCTGTCTGCCTGTGCTCGCTCTCTCTCTTTCTAACAAATAAATAAAAAATCTTAAAAAATAAATAAATAAAAATGGAAATGCTCCATGAAATAAAATCACAATTTTTGTAAACATAAAACTTGATAGCTACATAGCATGCCACTGAGTTTAATATACTTGTAAAATAATACTCTACTGTTAGCCTGTTTTTGTTTACAGGGCTCTCAGGTTTACTGTCTATAGTTTATAATTGTCATCAATGAGAAAGATGAGCTAGAGAGGGTTTATGTTACTACAGTGGAACCAGAACTCTCTGATTTGTATTTTAACAGGATCATCCTGACTTCTTTGTTTGGAATAGACTGGAAGGAGGAATAGTAGAATAAGGAAGGAAAGTTAGGAGGTTATTGCAATAAGTCAGGTGAGAGATGTTGGTGGGTGGTTTGGATCAGGGTGTAAGCAGTGGAGGTGGCAATAAGTTTGAACTCTAGCAGTATTTTGGCTGTATGAATTTGCTGATGTATTAGATGTGGAGTGAGAGAGAAATAGCAGAGACCAGGGTAGCTCTGAGGTTTTAGCTTGAGTTACTCAAAAGGTGAAATTGCTAATAAGTGAAGTAGGGAAGATTGAAAATAGACAGTTTGGAGAAGCTCTGGAATTCATTTTTGGACGTCCTACTTGTGAAATACCATCTAGACATCCAAGGAGAGAGATCAGCAAGGTAGTTGTCTATGTTTGATGGTGGGGATACAGACTAGCGCTATAAATTTGGGAGAAAAAGCTGTGAGACCAGAAGAGATCACAAAGTGAATGATGCTAGATGAGAAAGAGAAGAAGATTGAACTGTTGAGATCCATCAACATTTACAGGTCACTGAAGTGAGGTGTAAACAATAAAGAGACAGAAGGAATGGACTGTGTGGTAGGAATGTCCTATAAGCAAATTGAAGGTAGGGTTTTAAGGAAGAGATAGGAACAGTTGTGTCAAATGATGCTGAAAGGTTAATTAAGATAAGAGCTGCCAATTCGCCTAATTATGCTTAGCACTATGGAATTTCTTGGTGACCTTGGCAAGCACAGTTTCTGTAAAGTGGTTGGGTAAATGCCTGATGGGGTAAAAGAAAATAGGTAGAGAGCAACTGGAGGCTGTGAATATGGAGACTCATTAGAGAAATTTTGCTGTTAAGGGAAGGAGGAAAATGGGGCAGTGGCTGGAAGAGTATGTGGGTCAAGTGAAGAATTTCTTAAGCATATTTGTATGTTGACAAGAAAGATCCAGTAGGAAGCAGAAACTACACTATGGAGGACAAAACAAGGAGAATTATTGAAATAACATCTTTGAGTCAACAAGAGGGGACGAAATCTAATGAACGAGGAGAGGTGTGGTTCTTGTGTGGGAGCACAGAAAATTCATTTATGGTAAAACGAGGGAAGACAGAGACCATGGGCATCAGTTTCGTTAAGTGGGTGGATAAATATGCCTCTGGAAGTATTTTTGTTTTTGCTTTTGTAACTGGCTGTGTTTTTCTCAGTGAAATAAAAATGATGATTTCATCAGATAGTTTGAGGAGAGAAGACATGAAATAGTTGTTTTAGAAGGCCTGAAAATAAAGAATGGTTGGGGCCTCTGGGATGGCTCAGTCCAGTTAAGTGTCTGATTCTTGGTTTCAGTTCAGGGTATGATCTCAGGGTCCTGAGATCGAGCCCTGTGTGGGGGCTTTGCACTCAGTGGGGAATCTGCTTAAGATTCTTCTCTCCCTCTCCATCCCCCCCCCCCCCCGGCTGCTCATGCTCTCTCTCTCTCTCAAATAAATAAATCTTTAAAAAAATGGTTGCCAGACAGCAACAATAGTTGATATCAGTAATCTAAAGTGAGCCCATGAGGCATCTGGATGGTCCAGTAGGTTAAGTATTAGAGTCTTGATTTTGGCTCAGGCCATGATATCAGGGTTGTGGGATCATGCCTTGCATAACCAAGGAGTCTGCTTAAGATCCTCTCCCTCTGCCCCTTCTCCTGCTCATGTGCTTTCCCTCTCAAATAAATAAGTAAACAATAAAGTGAGATCATTAGTGTGGTGATGCTAACGGGTTTTTTTTTGTTGTTTGTTTTTCCCTCCATCCATGTTTATTTTTATGGGTGTAAGTACAGAATAAGCAGCATATATGATTTAACCTGGATTGCATTTTAGCCAGACAGGTAGGGGAGTGATTATAAAGACTAACCATGGAATATAAGCTGGGTTAAGAGGGGGAAAAAAAACCTGAAGGAGTGGAGGACAGTGAAAATGATAGGACTGTAGTTCCTAGAGGATTATGTGCTAAATAGAGTGACCTGAAGATGGAGAGAGGGTGTGTGTTTATGGAAGGAAAGCGTTGAGGGTATGCTAGACGTTGAGATTTTGGAGGGGTTTGGAGGGGTTTGGAGGGGTTTGAGATTGATAATTATAAGTCCTGGTGTGGGACCATAGCAGCGAATGGTTAAGGTAGACTTGAAGAGAGATCACTGGAGTCTCTAGAGAGGACCAAGGATTTGCAAGTATCATCTACAGGGATAATGAAATCACCAAGGATTATGAGGGAATAACATTGGAGAGAATACAGAAGCTAAATTTTTTTGTGGCATGAGGGGTTTATTTCTGGCTGGGGTGGTAGATGACTCCAGGGCAGAATGGTAAGTGGGATACTCTGATGAATTCCTCATGTGGTAGAAGACTCAGAGGGGGAGGGGGAGATGACTGCCTAAAAATGGCAGTGAGGAGAAAAGGGGAAGTCAAATAAAAAGGAAAGGAAGAAATGTTTTAAGTAAATAATTTGAGAAAATTTCCCAGAACTGAAGGATTTGAGCTTCCGAATTGAAAGGGCTCACTGAATCCCAGGATAATGGATGAATGTAAAACATCTCATTTTGCAATTTCAGAATGTTGGGAATGAATACTGTTCTAAAAGCTTCCAGAAAGAAAGTATATTCAGTTAAAGCATCAAGAATCAGAATTGCATTGGACTTCTCACTTGCAGCCCTAGAAACTCAAGAGAATGGAGCAATGCTCTCAGAATCCTCAGGGGAAATGACTTGAACGTAGAATTCAATATGCAGACAACTTTAGTTAGTTACAATATAAAATAAAGATGCTTTCAGAAGCATAAGGTCACAAAACATGTGTATTTCATATATCCTCTCGCAAGCACAAGGTGCTAGAGAATGGGAGCAAGGGAACAAATCAGTCAGGAGGATGTGGGTAACTGGCCAAAGGACCCAGCACAAGAGATGGAGGAAGAGAATCCCCAGAACGATGGTGAAGTGAGTAGTGAGTTCCGAGGATAGAAGCTGTGTAGCAGGCCCAGTCACAGGCACTGTAGTGAATCAGTGGGCTCTGCAGAAATGTCTCCAATGTCTATTTGAAGTATTGAGAGCATTCGCCAGCAGTGGAAGAATTTAGCAATAGAAATAAATTTAAACAAATTAAAAACTTATAGCTGGTGAAAAAGTTGCTCAGAAAAGGAGAAATGTTCATTTGGCACTCTGTGATTCACTTGTAAATAGTATTTGCTGAGTTATGATAATGTAAATGCAGATAATTGAGCTAATAAAAATTAAAACTCTATTGGGATCATTGAGGGGATAGAAGTATGTATGTTTGTGGGGTGAGGTTTTGGGAAAGAGCTAAGTTATCTGCCATAGTGGGAAGTCAATAAATAATAAGACTTTAAAAAATCAAGAAATAAGAGTTTAAGAATGTCATTTAAAGATTTGGAGGTAAATACCAAAAGAAATAGTAAAAGAATTAAAAGTAGCTGTCCTTTGGGAATTGGAAATGAGGTGGGAGTGGGGGAGAAATTTTTGATTTTCTTAGTATGTTTTGAAGAATTGTTCCTTTTTATTTATTTTTTATTTTTTAATTTTTTAAAAAGATTTTATTTATTTATTTGACAGAGAGACAGAGAGAGCACAAGTAAGCAGAGCATCAGGCAGAGGGAGAAGAAGGTTCCCGGCTGAGCAAAGAGCCTGATGCCGGGTTTGATCCCTGGACCCTGGGATCATGACCTGAGCCAAAGGCAGACGCTTAACCAGCTGAGCCACCCAGGCACCCTGAATTGCTTTTTTTAAAACTATGTAAGAATAAATTTGAAATGCATAAGCCTGATGATTCACAGACCTGTACCCCTGGGGCAAATAAGACATTATATGTTAATAAAAATAATTTAGGGTCACCTGGGTGGCTCAGTGGGTTAAAGCCTCTGCCTTTGGCTCAGGTCATGATCTCAGGGTACTGGGATTGAGCCCTGCATCAGGCTCTCTGCTCAGCGGGAAGCCTGCTTCCTCCTCTCTCTCTCTGCCTGCCTCTCTGCCTACTTGTGATCTCTGTCAAATAAATAAATAAAAAATCTTTAAAAAAATAAAATAAAAATTAAAAAATAAAAATAATTAAAAAGAAGAATAACCTCGATTAAAAGAAAACCAAGCCAGAAATAATAAGCAGGCATATACATATATAAAATATAACATGTAAAAATTGTATGGTGGATGCATAGTCTCTCCCCTACTATGAGGAGGAAACTGTCACAGATTTGTCATATGTTATATTCTCAAGTATAACTCATTTCTATTTCCTATTGACTCTTTCCTTAAATAGAATAGACTTTTCATAATTTCTGTAACTGCCTGCGTTTTCCTGACTGGGATTCCTACAAGGAGCTTTTCTTCATAATGGAGCCTCTAAAGGTGTAGGGCAATACTCAGAGTCACACGAACTAACTTCTTGTGTCTCCCAACTCTCTTATCTCTTCTTCAGAGCACAGAGCGGTCATGGAAGCTGCTTTTGTGTATGGGACTACCTACCAGTTTGTTCTAACCACAGAACCTGCCCTTTTGGAAAGTATTGGGTATGTACAAGAGGCATATGTCAACAATTTTATGTTTGCTTCTTTCACATTACTTATTCAACATCTCCATCAGAGTCTCACATCATGGGCTTACCTGAGAGGAATTGTAAGCAGATGGGAATATATAAATGAAACTGCAAATCCCCTTTATTATTACTGTCTTCCATTGTACATTCTGAAAATGAATTTAAATATACAGAGGTGATGTTAGGCTAAGGTGAACAAAGACAACATGGATAAGCCACAATATGTGATCCCATGAGTGGCCAAGCATATTTTAGGAATAGATTTCCCATAGTGATCACATAGGTGATAAAATAACAGCTTTCATAACTAAACTCCAGAAGTTTTTCTTGAGAGTTCTTTAAGTTCCTTTGTCAGAATAGTCTTAAATATATTTAAGTACAGCTTTTGAGCAAAATTTTTTAAATGTTTATTTTTCTTGTCTAGTTTCTAGCTTACAATTTCAGGTAGAGGCTGGGCAACGTTTCTTTTAGACACAGGGAATAGCCAGTGTATTTTAAAGGCTTTGCCTCAAAATGCTTTTCAGGAAAATTAATAGGAAGCAAGGCAAAATGGTGATCGTGTGACCTTTTTATACCATGCAAGAGGTTTTTTTTTTTTTTTAGTTTTATTTTTATTTGTCAGAGAATGAGAGAAGCACAAGCAGGGTAAGAGACAGGCACAGGGAGAAGCAGACTCCCTGTTGGCAGGAGCCTGATGTAGGATCGATCCCAAGACCCTGAAATCATGACCTGAGCCAAATGCAGACCCTTAACCCACTGAGTCACCCAGGCGTCCCAACCATGCAAGAGTTTTTAATTAGTCCTCCTGCTAACCTCTTGGAAAACAGTGACTATTTGATAAAACCACATTCAATTAATTAAGTCCCAGACATTTTACAACTTTGTAAATTTAGAGTTTAGTGCATAGAAGGCTGATGAGGTGAAATGATTTTTTGGGAGGAGTGGCTAGATGGGGAATAAGGTTGCAGAGAGAAGTTATGTTTTTACTGCTCTGTACAACATTGGCCAGCATTCCTTTTCTCATTTGTCTCTTCTGATTGAACTGTCATTCTGATGACTCCTTCATTAATGAATTAAAGAAAACTTTGATGCATGATTACTATTTGTATACAAATTAATATTTTTAACCATTTGGGGACTTGTGCAGACAGTACCACCAAACTTTGCTGTAAGTCACTGAGTCTTAAGATAACGATAAGCAGTGGTTTAGCCAGCTGCTTTGCAACTCTCAGTGTTGACTGCCAGTTTCCCATCCCAGAATGGGGGAAGCCTGGTTATTCTCATCTCATGGTGAGCAGCCCTGTAGTTTTGCTGCCAGTTAATTGTTTGTACGTTTTTGTGTGTTCCTAGCTTCTTCCTTTTCTGGTGATGAATAGTTGCAGATAAAGGTGACATGCTTAAAACACAGAAGATATAGATCTTATCATTTATCTTACAAAATCTGTTCAGCAAGATATACCATATACATAGCATATTCTGATCTATGGCCAGACATGGTAATGGTCTGTGAGGATTTTTGCCTTCCCCTATTTTTAAAATGAGAATTTTAAAATGTCCAGTTACTCTTCTTTTTTTTTTTTTGGTATACTTTTGAATATTTAATACATTGGAGATGTTTCAGTATTCATCTATTCATGGATAGCAAGATGATAAGGAGTCCTACCTAGACCTGATAGGACAGGGAGGGACAGTGCATTCAGAGTACTATAGTCCTATGGCATGACTTCTGGATGAAGTAGTTGGCTGTGACTTTGGGTTGTCTCCTAATGGAGGAGAGGTGAAT
>RCUC01124091.1:0-33674 GCA_003697995.1 Taxidea taxus jeffersonii | reverse complement strand
CCCAAGAGGCACACAAAACTCAGGAACAAGGCTGTCACTGAACCACTATTTTCTGTATCAAAAACAAAACAGCCCAACTCTCTGACAGAAGATGGTGAAATATGCTTTTTGTACATCCACTCAGCAAAACATGAGGCAGCTACTAAGAAGAAGACAAGTCTCTACGTAACCCATGGGGAAACATGTCACAACATCTGTTGTAAACAAAGACTAGTTACAAAATGGTCCACATTCTATGATTCCATTTTTGTCAAAAAAAAAAAAAAGTAAAATAAAATAATGTACTTTGTATAGCAAGAAAGATCTAGAAGAATGCATATTGTACTATTAATAGAGGATACCATCTCTGGAAGTGGTATCATGGGAAATTTTCACTTTCTAAATTACAGTATTTCTGTAATGTTTGAATTATTTAAGCACAGTCATTTTTCTAATTGGAAAAAAATAAGGAATAAAAGAAAGAAAAACACCTCCACTTTTCTGAAAAGAAAAAAAAAAAGGCAGGGAAGGCTAACCATGATCCCAATGAATACCAGGTAACAATCTCTGCAGTATTTCCCTCAAGAGGGGGAGGCAGATGGTCTAGAACAGTTGGGAGCTGTCAAGTGCCAATAAGGAGCCCGCCCCCCAGGTCCCAGGCAGGACTGGTGTGGTGGGAGTGATGGGAACAGGGCCAGTCCTTCAGGCATGGCAGTCTGCCCAGCACCTTCGTCCCCATGAGGAAGGCTGTGGCTAAAAAAGTGAACAGTGAGGGAAAGCACACAACATTGGACCCCCAACTTTTTTTTTCCACCTCTGATCTCTGAGTGGCTCTCGGATCATCATTTAAGATTAGAAATGTTTTACACGAAAAGCGCACAATAGAAATCAGATTGGCTACAAGGAACGGGTGGTGACTTCGTGGGTAAGAGCTATAGAAACCTAGTGTGTCCTAAAAAGATGGCAATGAATGCCAAGAGCTGGAATGGCACAATGCTAGAGATCTGACCAAAGAAAGGGTGTTAATCAACTAACTAGCCTCTACCGCACCTTTGCTGAAGCCAAGAATGGGAAGAGAAAACAAATGGAGAGGGAACATAAACAAAACTTGAAACACTGAGGACGCTATACAACATAGTTATATATATTTAATCCCCACGACACGGGAGTGCTACAAAGAGGAGACTCAGAGAGGTCCATGACTTGCTCAAAGTTACAAAGTGACAAAGCTCCAGATCTGGATCTGAATCTAGTCTGCCTAAAGTCCAGCACACTGGCAGCTCCTCCAATCAGCCAGTGGGCCAGCCCCAAACCTACCAGTATCAGAGCCTGTGTCCTCGGTCTTCCCGGGCAGACTCACCTGTGAGCTGGATGGCAGAGGCTGGGAGCTGGGCTCCTCTGACGGGGCTGCTCCCGAGCCCATGGGGCTCAGTGTCGTGATTCGGCTTGGTTGGCCACGCAGTGTCAGAGTAATGGTGGTAGGGACCTTCAAGCCTGACAGAGAGAGGAGGAAGAAGGGTTGTTTGTCACAGCCTCCACTTTCTCCTCCTGGAGAGTTTCTTCACATCACACACAAGCACCTCAGCCTCCCACCTCAGTACCCTTCCCAACTGGGTCAGCTCCACTCTATCAGTCATTCTAAAAGAACAGGAAACAGCTGGGCTCTTCTGATCTCTCCAGGGGAGGGACCCACACAGCTGAATCCTTCAGGGTCAATACCAGGACCCTGTTAAGGTGGGTTCAACCACATGCCTTGTCCATGTGAGAGGGAAAGGTCCTAGGGAAAGATCCCATATCTAAGAGTCCCCACAGCTGTCATGAGAGACTCACCTGATGCTTGGTTAGAGATCTGAGCCAGGCCAGGGAGGCTGCTTGCCAACTTAGCAAGGCCCCCATTGGTCAGCAGCTGGTGGATGGCTGTGGGCTTCCCACCAGGAGTGGCACCCAAGGAGGAGAGAGTGGTGGCCACAGGAATGGTACGGACAATAGTGCTGGTGCCCGTGGTGATGGCACCCAGGCTCTGCATGGGGGTGGGTAACTTCACACTGGTGGCCTGTGGAACACACAAGACCAGGTGATCAGAAGCTACTGCCCAACAGCAAGCAATGTTCAAGTATGGAGGACCCAGAGCATTAAAGGCTACCATGTACTGCACACCCACTATATGCAAGGTACTCTTCCACGCATTTTCTATATACTATCTTATTTAATACTTGAAACAACCCTTTAAGAGAAATACTAGCATTATCCTAATTTTACAAACAAGGAAACAAAGATACAGAGAGGTCAAAAAACTTGCCCAAGGCCACACACTAAGTGATGGAGCCTTAACCTCTGGTAGCTCCTAGGCATGAAGTAAGAAAGCTGTCTATCATGACCCAGACTCTAGACCCAATTTCCCCGCCAAAACCAACTAAACTGAGAGGGCCTCCTCCCCACAGCTGCCCAGCCCAGTGGAAGGCAGATGTGCACCTGTGGGGCTGGCCCTGGGGAAGGATTTGCTGGGAGGCCAGAGGTCTTGCTGCTGATATCCTGCAAGCTGAAGCTGAGGCCTTGAAGGAGGCTGCTGGCTGATGTGGCCCCTAGGAGAGGGTAGAACAGATGTCAGCACAGGCCCAATCCCTTATCCCAAGAGCAGCCAAACCCATCCACCCTCAACAACCAGATAAAATGCCAATGCTCTTTCCCTGGAACATTCCCAGTGCTCTTGGAAAGATGCCAGGAAGGGCTCCGTGAGCATGCACACTGGATGCTCACATGAGGAAAAGTACTCTGCTAGACACACTGCCTTGGATTTTTTCCATATACCCCAACCTGCTCCAAACCACCTACCTTACATTTTGAACAATTTTAGGAAAACCAAAGAGAGCTTCAACCCCACCCACTTTCCAGAAATCTAAATTCCATCCTTTCCAGGGAAAAGGACAGCTTAATAAGCAAAAAGAATTCCAAATACCTGATTTATATTTGGCCACAAAGCAAAGAAGGATGTCCTCCTGAAGGAGGACACCTGCAGAACCTTGCCTGCTGGGCTCAGGCAACCAGCCTTCCCATGTAGGGTGGGGTGGCGAAAGTGAAGAGATAAGCAGAGGCAGAAAGGTGCCTCGTTTTGCTAATAGCTAGTATGTACAGCACAATCTCCAGTTTCCTGCAATCAGATGTGTTCAAAAACAATGAACACAATACCCACATCTTCCACCAGCTATTTCTCCTCCTTCTAGTACAAGAGACACTACCTGCAGACCGGTACATTTATTCACTGTAGATACTGAGACCAGAAATTCCCCCACCTCAAAGCTAATTCTAGCTTCCCATCAAGCCTCAATGAAAGCCTGCAACTCAGAGGAGCATCCCCCAGATTCAGCTGTTTTCCCAGGACCACCCTCCAGCAGCAGCCCAAAAGACACTTTGCTGGGAGGTGGGGAATGCTGGGCTACAGATACCTGGGAGGGAGCTTCCAGGAGAGGTGGCCACCAGACGGCTCTGGAGTGTGTGCAAGGCACTGGGTGTGGTGCTGCTGGACACTGAGGACACTGGGCTGGCCGAGACACCCCCTTCAGAAGCATTTGACCTGGAGACAAAGATAGGAGCTCTATTATCCAAAAGGTCAGAGGGTAGCAGACCCTGGCAACACAGGGAGGGTCCACGGTGGGGCCAGCAATGCTTTCAGCAATGGATACTAGAATCTAGAGTTTCTTTGTCCCATCTTCTGAATATGGCCTCTAGTCCTTCTGAAAGTCAGTCCTAAAATAGACTTCAAACCCCGAAGCAAGAGCTACGGGATGCTTTGCAAACTTTAAAAAAGAACTCTAGGGACGCCTGGGTGGCTCAGTTGGTTAAGCGGCTGCCTTCGGCTCAGGTCATGATCCCAGCGTCCTGGGATCGAGTCCCACATCGGGCTCCTTGCTCGGCAGGGAGCCTGCTTCTCCCTCTGCCTCTGCCTGCCTCTCTGTCTGCCTGTGCTCACTCTAACAAATAAATAAAATCTTTAAAAAAAAAAAAAAAAAAAAGAACTCTGAACTGACCCCACCCCCACCCTAAAAAAGACAAAGACCCCACTCAGAAAGAAGTCATATTCACAAAACTGACAGAATCCAGAACATCTTTCCAAAGCACTAAATGGACCAGAGAAAAGGTAAAGAGAAAGAAAGGAACAGAGCCAGAAAGGCCAAGAAAAAGACTCACTTGGTAGTGGTGAGAAGCCCTGTGAGCTCCTTGGCCCCTGCCGAAGCCTGCCCCAGCGTCATGGTGATGGGCTTCCCTCCTGCAGCTGCAAAACAGAAAACCCCAAGGCCAATGGTCAGTCCTGCCTGGCCCAAACTTTTCAGGGTTTTACAGCCCAGGCTAAATGCAAAATATTATGGACAAAGACTGGACGAAGAAGAAAAACAAAGAGTAAGTACAGTAGAACAGGGAGTTATTCTTTTCTTCTATTTTTTAAACTTTCTGGAATATTTTACCTTTTTTTTTTTTTTTTAAGATTTTATTTATTTATTAGTTAGAGAGAGAGAGATCACAGGCAGACAGAGAGGCAGGCTGAGAGAGAGGCAGGCTCCCTGCCGAGCAAGGAGCCCGATGTGGGACTCGATCCCAGGACGCTGGGATCATGACCTGAGCCGAAGGCAGTCGCCCAACCATCTGAGCCACCCAGGCGTCCCTTTTTTTTTTTTTTTTAAGGTTTTATTTTTAAGTATTCTCTATATCCAACATGGGGCTCACATTCATAATCCTGAGACCAAGAGTCATGCTCTACTGACTGAGCCAGCCAGGCATCCCTGGAATATTTTCTTATCTTTAATTGAAACTGATAAAGAACAAAATGTAATGATGCTTTGAGTGACCCCACAGGTCCCTCAGATCCTCGTCCTGCTTCCCTGCTCCTGGTTCAGATCAGGTTATGGCCCACTTTTGCCCCACGTGCTACTGTGTGCCCTCTTTGTCCCAGGCACACCTTGCATTAGAGACTGAGCTGTACAGCAAGTAGTCACCAAGAGAGCAATGTTATATGGTCTGAGAGAGCTCAGTTTTTATTTAAACAGCCTAAGAAAAACTTACCTTCTGGAGCTCCTCCTTGGGAAGGAGTACAAGGCCCTCCAGCTGGGTCCCCTTGGGAAATAAGGGACACCTTAATTTTCGGTCGCTTGGAGGTCTTACTGCCAGGAAGAGGACTGGAAGGATGGTGGCGCTTCAGCTGGACCCTAAGATCCTCTTTCTCTGCCTCTTCTGTTTGTTCTGATGAAATGGGAACTAAGAGATGGAGCTGAGGTAAGGTCTTCCATAATCCAAAACAGCCCGAGAGAGACACTGACAGCACCAGCATGGGCATGACTATGTCACACACAAAGTCACACTTCAAAGGCAACTGCTAGTGCTTCAGTCCCATCTCACTCAGGTCCCACCTGTGGTAGAAGAACACCCCGCCCTCTCAGAGGATGGGTCCATCCCCAGCCCTCACTCTGTTCTGGAGTTAGAAGGAAGGGGGCTCTGAGTTGGTGCGAATAAAAACAAAGACAATGCCCTGAACCTGACTAGCAAAGGCCAACCAAAAAAACAGAGGATTCACTACAATGGATCTAAGCAATGCTTCCTGCACTCAATGTCATAATTTTCCTGTCTCAAGCCCACTCCCACATCACATAGCTGAGGGACAGTAAACATTCCACAAAGAAGCAGTAAAGGACCACACTACCCAGTCCTCTCTAAAACAGAGAATTTCACAAGGCTCTCAGCCTCCTACTCTGTCCTAAGAGCCCAGGGTTGAGGGTTTGCTTGCCAATGAAGGCAATAAGGATTATTGCCAGGAATCAAGGCTGGCTTTGAGTAGCTACTAGGCAAGGAAGCATTTCAGCCAAGACAACTGCTCCTGCCCAAAAGCAAAAGGGCAGTAGTAGCCCATGTCACAATTAGTCCCCAGGTCCTTTGTACTAGGTACAGAGAAAGGCCAACTGTTCACCCATGGGATTCCCCCTCTGCTGAATCAAACAGACTCATCCTGCACATGACCAAGACTCTTGGACTCTGAAGTTATCCTTCACACTTCCTCAGAGATTCCCTTTTCTTTAAAACCAGAAGCCCACCCCAGGCCCTCTTCTTAGCATAGGTAATCAGGGGTAGGATGGGGAGGAAAGCAATAGTCATATGAGGAAGGCAGGCAGGAATGGGGGTCCTGGCCTGGGCCACAGGGCATAACCAGCTAGAAAGATCGCTGAAGGATAAATGCATTGACTAAAATCAGAATAGGAAGGACGGTAAAAGGGAAAGGAGACACAGGTTTTATGCTGATAGTGGCTGGTGTGCTTGTAGCGGCCACGGTGGAAGCAGGAATCCAGAAGCAGGGAGGAAAAACAAACAAGGAAACTCAGGTTCACAGGCAATGGGCCACAGGCACACATAGGAGAAGCAGAGCCAAGAACCACAAGAGACAAAAAAAGAAAAACCATGAGAGACAGAAAGTATGGAGAAAAAGCCAATACTATACTATGGAGGAGTAAGCAAAAGGAGTCAACCAAGCAAGGAATCAGAAGACAGAAAAAAGAAGAGAGAAAAGAACAGCAGGAAACCAGAGACAAAAGAGAGAGGCAGGATCGGGAATAAAACAAGGGAGACATGGAGAGAAGCAGAGAGCAGAGCGTGAAAAGGTGAGAGGAAGAGCAATACTCACCAAAGAGACAGGAGGAGGTGCCAGGAGGAAGAGCTTTCCTCACCAGCATATTTTGTTTCAGAAAAGCAGCAAACTGTGCTGGAATGAATCAGAAAGAATTACAGAATCACAGCCAGCCAGAGAAGGAGAAAAGAAGAGGGAGTAAGAAAAAGATATGAAAATGTTCTAGAAAATGGTCAATAAGGGCTTTTTCCAGAATTACTGCATGGGTTTGACACCTGACTCCTAGCAGCTCCCTGGAATCATCTATAAGCTGAAAATAATAAATGTACCTGCCTCTGGACCATTGCCAAGATTCAGTGAGCAACAGCAAGTCAAATGCCAGGAAAATGGCATAACACATAGTCAGGGTTCCATAAAAGTTATCTATAATCATTCCCTCTTGCCTATGAGGCCCTGCCAAAGCCAGGGCGCTATGGCTCCTGCTCGGCGCCATGATATTCTGGGGCCCATTTCAAACCCAGATCACCAATCAGCCTTCCAGAACTCCTTAGACTCTCAACTAATTATCCCCTCCAGAAGCACAGCCGACCATTGGCTTTCTCTTCATCAAATGCCTAAGCAAACACCACCAACCCAGAATTTGGCTCTGGCCACCACTTAGGTTACAGACCATCCATGTGGCCCCAAGGGGCCTGGCTTTTTTGTCTTTTTGCCTTCACCAATCACTCACACATGCTCCTTGTTAGCCCCACTCTTAAGGGCATCCTCATAAGAGGCCTGAGTTTAAGTCCTGACCCTTTGGCTTCACTAAAAGAAACACAGGAGAAGTGAGCAGATCAGCCTACTGTCACCTCTGCATCTTTCTACTTGACAGTCAGCTCTGGTGCTGCCTCCTCCCAGGTACCGGAGACTTCAGATAATACATGTTCCCGGATCCATCATCAAACACAATGCCCAAAAGGCCTTACCTTGGGGCTGCCGAACCAGATTGAAGTGGTGGCAGTGGGCAAGCCACTGTTTCTTTTCTCCCTACCCAAAACTACCCCTTTTCTATAAGCTTCGGCAGCACTCACTGTTCTCCAGATTGTACATACAAACATTTCCCAGCCTAATCTAAAGCCTATCTGCAGAAACCCCAATAAACTTTGCAGAAAGGTCCCAGTGTGGGAACCTTAACTCTTCAAGGGCAAAACAAAGAAAGGGCATGATACCAGCTGCACTGCCCTGGAATCTGAGGAAAAAAGCTCATCACCTCATCCACATGATCTGAAGAGTGCCCTGACTGCAGGAGTGGCTGGGCAGTGCGAAGAACAGAACAAGTAGCTTCCCCAACTAGGAATCAGAAAAAATTTTGAGGCAAATACACACATAGCTCATAAAACCTAACTTCCCCAGAACACCAAAGCAAAGCTGTAATTACTGGAACTATACAGCTCCACTAATGCACGACCTTTTGTGATGTCTCACCCTTGAAAACAATCTCTGGTATTCATTTCAACCTAATTCTGTCTGAACAGAAATGTGGGAAAGGGTGCCTCTTGCATGCCCCAGAGGAAGCTACAGATACCAATACTTCTCAAATGCCACATGACCTCACTCCAAAAGATAAACCAAGAGGCCACTGGGCCAAGAAGCCGATACCTTGGGCTTGTTTGTGGGTCAGCACAGCTTCCGTCCGCTGCACATGTCTCTTTAGGAGCTGAGCGCTCCCGATCTGACTGGACTTCTGAGCAGAGGTCACTGTAGTCATTTTGGTCTTGGGACTGGAAGTGGGGCTGCTAGACACACTGGAAAGATCCTGAGCAGGGCAAGAAGGGTAAGAGCTGAGCCAGCTGTTTGGATCTGACCACCAATTATCATGTACCCTTGGAATTCCCTGCCCAGGAATTCTCCTCATAGGAACTCAACGGTCTACAGCACTGTCAAGGTAGACAAGCACCCCCAGGAAGTGAAGGAACCAACTCCACAGTCCTACGTGGAGTGCTCCCTCTGCTCCCCACCTTCCTGCGTTACCTCCGAGCCTGAGGGTGAGGCAGGCAACTTGGCAGCTGGTGAGGCAGGCCGACTGCCCCGCTCGGGGACCTCAAAGGCCAGGTCTCTTCGGGCTGCGTCCCGAGGCTTCTTCTTCTTCTCAGCATCCTGATCCCGAGGCTCAGAGCCCATGTGCCCCTCAGCACGAGTGAGCACTCCCGTCAGAAAGTCCACGATCTCATCCTAGTGTGAAGAGGGGCCCAGGCCACTCAGTCCTCAGTCTAGGGAACAGGAACCTCCCTAGCAGGTTCAACTCAATTCAACTAACACGGCTTTGGCATCGGTTGTGTCTTTCTCCATGCACAACGAGCCAAGCACAAACCCCAGCCCCAGCCAAAGACCAGCAGAAGCCTCCTCCCTGATGCCTCTGTAGGGTGGCACTCTGGGGTGGTCATGCTCCCCCACTCCTCCATACACATGTCCGTTTCCTCCCCTCTCTCCTTCCTCTTTCCTTATGATTTAGCTCTATCAGAGGCCCCACTGGATACTCCCTCACCCTTCAGAGCCAAAGACACTGCTGCCAACAAGATTAAGACCAAAAGCTTATAGAAAGACAAGCCTCACTAAGAAAAACACATGAAGCAACTGCATACCTGAATGCATCTGTCCACCATGCTCTGAGTCAGCCCCTCTGATTTCTTCTTTGCTTTGCTTATCCTAAGAGACAGAGGGGAAGAAATGTTTATTTCATTTTTTTTAAAGATTTTATTTATTTATTTGACAGAGACCACAAGGAGGCAGAGAGGCAGGCAGAGAGAGAGGGGGAAGCAGGCTTCCCACTGAGCAGAGAGCCCAATTCAAGGCTCAATCCCAGGACCCTGGGATCATGACCTGAGCCAAAGGCAGAGGCTTTAACCCACTGAGCTACCCAAGCACCCCAGAAATGTTTATTTTAAACATTCCATGGCATCATATGGAAGTGAGAATGGATTTCTCTTCTGTGTTGGCTATTTTCTGGGCCCAGGAAGGAGGACCACGTTAGCCCTCAGGTAGGCATCACCACTTCTCTAAACCTCATTTTCCACATCTGCAAAGTAGGAATCATAATACCTCGCTCGTGGACTTGTGAGGATTACAAAAATAATGTATGTAAAGAACCAGAAAACATATGAAAATTGTCTAGGACTGTACATTCCTGAAGTCCCATACTTATGGCTTCCCAGATAAACTCTGACTTCTATGACCTCACCTAGAAGTCCCCCAACAAAGGCCCAAAACCTGAGATTACTGCATGCTGTTGAATGAGATTAGTAGTAGACAAAAGGTGGTCACGGATTACTTCTAAAAAGGTAAGAGAAAATAGTCACCTGGCTACATTCCCCTCTTTGGAAGCTAGTTTTAAAACCCTTGGCTTCTAAACTATGGAAAGAACCTAGATGTCCATTAACAGATGAATGGATAAAGAAGACGTGATATATATATACAATGGAATACTATGCAGCCATCCAAAGAAATGAAATCTTGCCATTTGCCACGACGTGGATGGAACTACAGGGTATTATGCTTAGTGAGATAAGTCGATCGGAGAAAGACAACTATCATATGATCTCCCTGATATGAGGAAGTAGATATGCAGTGTGGGGGATTTGGGGCCGGTAGGAAAAGAATAAATGAAACAAGATGGGATTGGGAGGGAGAAAAACCATAAGAGACTCTTACTGTCACAAACAAACTGAGGGTGGCCGGTGGGGAGGAGGGTAGGGAGAGGGTAGTGGGGTTATGGACACTGGGGAGGGTATGTGCTATGGTGAGTGCTGTGAAGTGTGTAACCTGACGATTCACAGACCTGTACCCCTGGGGCTAATAATACATTATATGTTTATTAAAAAATTAAAAAAAAAACAACAAAAAAAAAACCCTGGCTTCTGACTGAGGGTCTCAGCAGAGAGAAAAACAGGACTCCGAATGACAGGGTGGAGAACAATATTCTGGGCCTCCAAATTCTGAGAACCCCAATTCACTGGCTGTTGACCTCTGACCCTGTGTAGCACCCTTGTCTTACATAAGAGGACAGCGGGTCCCAGAAGTTAAGCAGTTAACCGAAGGTTCTTAGCAAAGTAACCAAGACTGAACTGAGGTCTCCTGATTCTCAGGACAACACTCGAGCACCTTGCAAACACATCTCATAAGCAGCCTCACAACTCCCACTGCAGTGTTCCCACCTCTTGTGTTCCCCCACTGCTACTCAACAAACACACAGAGCCGCACATACATGCTACCCTCCTATAGATAAGAATGTTTGAATAAGCAACAAACAAAATGTATTTACAAGAAAATATTGCTTTGAGCACCAAAGGATTAGATTCTAGACCCACAAGAAACAGCCAAATGACAAAGACCAGAAGGACCTCTCTAAAACATCGCTGGGTAAGAAGCTGACAAGACCAGTGGGAGCAGGTACTTATTTTAAACTCACTAGCTAAGGCACACAAATGAAATTAATCTCTAAAACTGAACATTAAAAAAAAGGAAACCCAACAAATGACACACCTCTTTTTCAGGACATTTCATGAAAGCCTAATTAAAGGCCCTACAGGCAGCCAGTCTTTTAAGGGAGAAGTGGCCATCTTAACAACCTAAGGTGCCCCTTCCAAACTCCAGCTGTTTTTACTACAAAATATATTAAAGGATGTTTAATACAAATAAAATCTACATTCACATACATCCTCAGTAAGAAACAAAATATAAAGAAGTGTCTACCCCAGTGAAAGCACAATGACCAAGACTGCATTCACCGAGTCTCAAATTATCTTCCTCCCACTGGGTAACTACTAATTGCAAAGGGAAACAGAGTAACTTCACAGTAGAGAAATCTGGAAGATGTCAGCTTCACCACATGGTCAGGGTTAATGTCACCAGTGATAAGACACATCAACATCATCATGTAGGCCCAGGGATGATGCACTGAGGGTTTATCAACTGGCACTCCTGCCAAAAATGCATATGTTCAACCTAATCACAAAAAATGTCAAAAACCTAAATTGAGGGACAGCCTACAAAGTAAGTGGCCAGAAGTCTTCAAAATGTCAAGGTCATGAAAGACTAAAGAATATTATCAAACTCAAGGAGACAGGCAACTAATAACATGTGATTCAGGACTGGACACCGGACAGGAAAAGGACATTAGTGAGCCAACTGACAATATCTGCAACTGTACATTAGAAAATAGTATCACAGGGGCACCTGGGTGGCTCAGTGGGTTAAAGCCTCTGCCTTGGGCTCAGGTCATGATCCCAGGGTCCTGGGATTGAGCCCCGAATCGGGCTCTCTGCTCTGCGGACAGCCTGCTTCCTCCTCTCTCTCTGCCTGCCTCTTTGCCTACTTGTGATCTCTGTCAAATAAATAAAAAAATCTTTAAAAAAGAAAAAAAAGAAAGAAAATAGTTATCACACAATGTTAACGTCCTCATTTTGATAATCATCCTCTGGTTATTTAAGATGTTCACATTTGGGAAATCTGAGTTCAGAGTCTGTAAGAAATTTTTGTACTATTTTTCAACTTTTTATAAATCTGAAGTAGTTTAAAATGTAAAATGGTTCCCCCTTTCACAGAAGCAGATTTAGTCTGTAGTTACATCACCACCTCACAGGCCTCTCTCCAACACTACAACATGACTCTCTCACAGCTCTGGGAGAAGCCACACACACCTGAGATTATCGTCAGCTCCCCCAACCACCACCAAGCTGTTCTCAGCCCGAATCTTCTCCCGGAAATCTTCCATGGCTTCGGGATGACACTGCAAGGAATTCTGCCCAATGACAAAGAGGACTGGAGTCTTCATGTCCAAGAGGGGATCATCCACATCCTAAAACATGAACAGGTTTTATAATCAGCCAGTTACTACTCACTGAGGACTGACCTGTCAAGTCCGCTGAACAGAGTCAACTGGGCAACTAGTTGCTGAGTGCCAGGTTGGGTAATGCATGCACCCCCTTATTCTCACCAGCCTATGACCCAACAATCAGCGGCACCCCATGCTTACCCCTCTGGGACCATCCACTGTAAGTAAAGGAAACCCAAGGCAGACAACTGCAGTGACATACTCCATCACTGACACCTGGAAATAATACAATAGTTTGCTCAAGGTCAACTGACTTTACTGCAGCTACACCCTACCCAGAGTCCAGAGGTGGTCCAGATCTACCAGCTCGTCCCATCTCTATCTCCCCAGTCCTAATCCATAGGAGTACCAGCATAGTGGCGGCAGTAAGATCATAAGACACAAGATCCCAGACACAAGAACCGCCAAAGAGGGCTGAACCACGGATGGGAAGCTCAGTGCTTTCATCCTATTAATTCCCTACACTTGAGTTTTCCTATTCACTTTTTCCTCCACTAATAGCAAATACAATTACAAATGTTGCTCTTCATCCTTAAGCAAAGAAAATCTCTCCCTTTTGAATCTAATGGTTAGCTCCCAGGTACTTTAAACTTGTTTGAGCAGTTGCTGACTGAATTCTGTCATTCCCAGGACCAGGGAGTGTTGGGAGACAGCCTCCTTCCTCTAGCAGCCCTAGATGTCATACCTGACCAGACCACATGAAGCAGCAGAGACTCCACTTATTTGATCCACTTGAGAACTGGGGCTTTGCGCAGGTCAGGGACACTTACACAAACTAATGTACACACCAATGTATGTAAAATAATAAATAGAAGATTCCTTAACGTCTTACAAAGGGACAGAATATGAACACAACATTAACAAAACCCAACACAACATCAAATTCCAAAGCTATTAAAATTTATGCCTGCTAGTATTTTTTTTAAGGTGGGAGAACAGTACTTACATTTGGGGGTGGGGAAGGAACTTTTTTTTCAGAGATACATGATATATATGATATATGTAATGTGTGTATATATATATATGCGTGTGTGTATATGACATACACACACGCATATATACACAATTACATATATTATATATGTATGCATATGTATACACACATACACATATACACACATTACATATATATACACACATTACATATATATATCATAAATGATATATATATATACACACAAATTACATATATATATGATAAATGATAAATGATATTTGGGATTTTCTTCAAGATAATTGGAGGAGACAGAAAATGGACAGGGGTAAGATGAAAAAAGTCTGACCATAAGTAAATCACTGGTAAATCACTGTGAGGAGTCCACAGGATTTATTATCGGTCTGTTCTTCCTTTAATTTTCTGTTTAAAATTTCCACAATAAAGTTAGTCTTCTAACCTTAAAATGCATATATGTAGGCAGATCACCTAGCACAATGTCTAGAACATAAAAAAGGACTCAATGGTAGTAATCAGCAGTAACAGCATCAGTATTCTATCCCAAGACAGCCTCCAAATGAGATGGCAATTACTTACGTGACAGGCCACCAGCGCTCCTGTATTCCAGCCAATCAAGATAATGGGTTTGTGGGGGAAATGGCTGTGAATCTTTGTGGGAGGAGAAAGAAGACAGTAAGACAGGAGGCTGGGCCCAAAGCAAGCCCAGTATGCTGGGGCTGCCACAGTTACCTGAAACAAGGGCACTCTCACCTCCAATACTTTGCTTCTCACTGCCCCAATCATATGCTCCAGACACTGCAGAACTCCTACCCCACTACCGTTGTTCAGCAGATGGGTTGCTACAGGGATGACCTGAAGGAAAGAAAGTGGCAGTCATGCCAACAGAGATTAAGTTTCAAATCTTCTCTCAATTCTGCTTAACCTACCCTAAATCCCTTCAACCTTGGATAAGCACCATTAGAATTAAAAACAAAAAGATAGTGGGGGGATGCTGAACATTTAAGTCCATTTATTTTGACTCCCTCCCACATTCTGTCTGCTCAGTCTTCCAAGACTCTATTCCAACCCAGGAGACAGTTCCTCTTATCCCCACACATACCTTGCCTAAGCAGGAGAGCTGAGACTGCCAGAAGCGGTGGCGGCGTGATGTGGGGAACACAGAGCTAGAAGGCCCAGAGGAGGCAATGAGAATGAGAGGAGAGCCGGGGAGCTTGCTCTAAGGAGGAAGAACCCCAGAGAGAACCAGTGAGGGTGAGGTGTTACTCCATAAAATCTCAAGTATCGAAATACCTTTTTTATCCCCACCACTGCCAATTTCCTTATGAAACTCTACTAAGCACTATACAAAACAAGTTATTAATGGGAAAGTTAAGTCACTTATTATCCTCTTGCTAAGGTTCTGAGAGTGGATTCTAAAAATTTTGTGGGTCATAGTTAAGTCTTGAGCTGCTCTGACTTACTGGTTTGTTATGAGAAAGTACCCCCACAGCAGGATCCCAGGGCCTCTTCAGCAGGAGGGACAAGGCCTCAGCTCCTGCAGCCCCAGTCTTCGTGTTAGATGACACAAGCATCCGGTCGATCAAAGTAGGGATCTAGAAGCAAAAGCAAAGATCCCTCCAGTGTGAAGCAGGAGACCTGCACACTAGCAGGATTCAGGTGGGAAGAAAGACTCCCCTACTCTGAGCCACAGGCAGACTTGAATTAAGCCTCTCAAACTTTACTCGGGCAAAAGTACAAATAAATGGATGGCTGAAAAGTATGCCACCCATCATTAAAGGTAAGTAAGTACGATACTTTGTAAAGAAACTTGGTGAAATACATTAAGAGACTTAAATTTATTCTTATCCCCTTCCCAAAGGATTCTCTCTCTCTTTTTTTTTTTAATTTATTGACAGAGACAGTGAACAAACACAAGCACAGGGAGCAGCAGGCAGAGGGACAGGCAGAAGCAGGCTCCCTGCTGAGCCAGGAGCCCAGGTGGGACTTGATCCTAGAACCCTGGGATCATGACCTGAGCCAAAGGCAGACACTTAACCCACCAAGCCACCCAGGCATTCCTTCCCAAAGGATTCTACTTTTGAGAACTTCTCCTAACAAAATGTATCAAAAACACAAACATACACATGGTGTTTGTGGGGGTGGGGGTTATATATAAAAGACAAATTCATTCTCAATAATGATTAAAAAAGAAGAAATAACCTAAATATGTCTATAAGACAATGATTAAGCAAATTATCCACATAACTAGATATTAAGGGTTAATTAAAAATATTTAAAAGAATTTGTAGTAAGGAAGTAACTTTGCTAAAATGTTAAAGAAAAAATAGAAAACATAAAAAATTACCTCTACTCAGAAAAATGCTATTAGAAAATATGACAAAATATTAACAGTTATCTTTATGGAGTTATGGTCAGCTTTTTCCTTAGATTTTTCCCTCAGATTTCTGTATGTTCTAACTTCCTCAATAAACATCAGTTGACTTTATAAATTTAAAAAAAAAAAAGAAGATCTGCATTTTCTTATAGAGTACTGCCTTTAAGCCTTGGCATGTTAAAGAAATCATTATTGTGCCCAAAATAATATAACCCATGTGTTATGTATATTATGATTTATACCATATCCTATTTTTCACTCTTCCAGAAAATGTGACGTCTCAGATGTGTAAGTATAGGTTTCAGACATGCTGTTGCTTACACTGAGAAGTATCTCTGTGAATTCCACCTTACCCACAAAAGGTCAAAATGACCTAGGGGAAAGGAAAGATTTTTGAATGTTAAAGGTAGTCTTCAGAAAAAACAAACACAGAGCAGTGGGTGGCTCAACTGGTTAAGCATCTGTGGCTCAGGCTGGGATAGCAGGGTCCTAAGATCGAGCCCCACATCGGGTTCCCTGTTCAGCAGAGAATCTGCTTCTCCCTCTACCCTGCCCCTTTGCTCGTGATTTCTCTCTCTTGGAGAAAGAAAAATCTTCAAAACAAGAACAAAAACATTCTGAAAAGCCAGAGAATGAGAAGTACGATGGTGATGCAAGTTGTAAAGTCAGCCCACAACTAACATCATACCCAATAGTGAAAAGCTAAGAGCTTTTCCTCTGAGATCAGGAAACATAAGGATGGCCCCTCTTACCAATTCTATTCAACATTGTATTACTATTAGACCTAACTAGAGCAATTAGATAAGAAAATAAAAGGAATCCAAATTAAAAAGAAGTAAAACTGACACTATTTGCAGATGACATATTCCAGTTCTCAGAAAGAGAATCCCTTGGGAAGGAATGCCTGGGTGGCTCAGTGGGTTAAGCATCTGCCTTTGGCTCAGGTCATGATCCCAGGTGGAAACCATAACAAAATGAAAAGGCAACCTACTGAACAGAAGATATCTACAAATGATATATCCAACAAAGGGTTAGTATCTAAAATATATAAAGAATTCTTACAACTCAATAGCAAAAAATAATCCAATTAAACTGTAGATCTTAATAGACATTTTTCCAAGGAAGACATACGGACAGCCAATAGACACATGAAAAGATGTTCAACATCACTCATCATTAGGTAAATGCAAACCAAAACTACAGTGAGAAATCATCTTACCTCTGTTAGAATGGCTATTAGGAAAAAGACAAATACCCAAGTGTCGGCAAGGATGTGAGATAAGGGAATACTGTGCACTGCTGCTAGGGATGTAAACTGGTGCGGCCACTACGGAAAACATTATGGAGGTTCCTCAAAAAATGAAAAATAGAACTACTATATGATCCAGCAATTCTACTTATGGGTATTTACCAAAGAAAATAAAAACACTAACTCAAAATCAGTCATAAAGAAGGAAGGAAATCTTACCATTTGGCACAACATGGGTGGACCCTGAGAGCATTATGCTAAGTGAAATGAATAAGAGAAAGACAAACACTGTATGATCTCACTTATGTGTAGAATCTAAAGCAAAAACCAAAACAATAACAACAAAAAAATAAGCTCACAGATATAGATAATAGATTGGAGGCTGCCAGAGGCAGGGGACTGGGTGTGGACAAAATAGGTGAAGGGGATCAAAAGGTACAATCTTATAGTTCTAAAATAAGTAAGTCACAGGGATATGATGTTCAGCATGGTGACTATAGTTAATACTGCACTGCCTATTTGAAAGTTGTTGGGAGTAGATCTTAAAAGTTCTCATCACAAGAAAAAGAATTTTTTAACTATGAATGATAACACATGTTAACTTACTGTGATCATTTTGCATTATATACAAATATTAAGTCATGTTGTACAGCTGAAACTAATAAAATAAGTCACAAAGTTCAAAGACAACACAAAAAAATAAGGTGCACCAAGCAATGACAAGCATGGACAGTATCACTAATTTTAAAAAAGCAAGACTAAAAAGATTTCTGCCTGAGAAATTAGAGGGAATATACCATGAGACTGTATCAGTTTAACTCAGGAAACAAATGTTTATGCCACAGCTGCAGTTAGTTACAAGGCACCTACAAGGGGTATGGAAGACAAACACACAAATAACAAAAGAGACTATTTATAACTGCTAGAAAAATAAAGAACCCCAACACTACTAATTCAAATCATCTGACAGAGAAGGAAGTCGAGGCAATTTTCATCTGAAGATACAGCAGGTGAAGTGAGATGTGTTCTGCAGAATTCCAACAGAACATGGGAAAAATGCTTTCCAGTCAGTGACACCAGACAGAAGCAAGACTCTGTAGGGCTTATTCTAGAGGCAGATGGCCTGAGTCAGGGATTTGAGGAAGGAAGCAGGGAAGACATAAAGATGGTAACAAAGGCAAAAGATCTTCACTATAAACTGGCCATTTCTTTGTAACTTATCCTGTAACTACAAGCCACTCAACACCTTGAGGCAGAGGATCTGATCTGAAAAAATTTTTAAAGTTTTTATCTGGGGATGCCTGGGTGGCTTAGTTGGGTAAGCCACTGCCTTCACCTCAGGTCATGATCCCCGAGTTCTGGGATAGAGTCCCACATCTGGCTTCCCCTGCTTTGCAGGGAGCCTGCCTCTTCCTCTCCCTCTGCCTCTCCCCCCTGCTTATGCTCTCTTTCTCTCTCTGTTAAATAAATAAATAAAATCTTTAAACAAATTTTTAATTTAATTTTAAAAAATAAATAAAAATTTTTATTTATATAAATAAAAACTTTTTAGTTTATTTATTTATTTATTATTTATTTATTTAAATAAATAAAAACTTTTTTCTGGCAGTAGAGTACAACTCTGAAACAACAAAGCCTTGAAAACCACTTTCTGTCAATACAGACTTAGAAATAATTAATCAATAACCAACTTCTCTGCCGACCAATCCTAGCCGATCTTTCCAACACTGCATCACTCTCAAAAGAAAATTCAGAGACTAGGGTGTATGCTTTCTCTGCTCTCTTCACAATGGCTCTAATGCTGAAAGTAGCTGGGCCAAGAGCATGATCCCATTCACCTGTATTTCCATGCAACAGGTACACTAAAAGGAGGTAAAAGACCTTCACTTTAAAAACTGTAAGGCAGGGGCGCCTGGGTGGCTCAGTGGGTTAAAGCCTCTGCCTTCCCCTCAGGTCATGATCTCAGGGTCCTGGGACTGGGCTCTCTGTTCAGCGGGGAACCTGCTTCCCCCTCTCTCTCTGCTTACTTGAGATCTCTGTCTGTCAAATGAGTAAATAAAATCTTTAAAAAAAAAAAAAAAAAAAACAAACTTGGGACGCCTGGGTAGCTCAGTTGGTTAAGCAGCTGCCTTCGGCTCAGGTCATGAGCCCAGCGTCCTGGGATCAAGTCCCACATCGGGCTCCTTGCTCGGCAGGGAGCCTGTTTCTCCCTCTGCCTCTGCCTACCTCTCTGTCTGCCTGTTCTCTCTCTCTCTCTCTCTAACTAATAAATAAAAAATAAAATCTTAAAAAAAATAAAGTCTATTTAAAAAAAAAAACTGTAAGGCATTAATGAAAGGAATTGAAGATGACACAAAGAAAAGGATATTCCATGCTTATAGATTGGAAAAATTAATATTGTTAAAATGTCCATACTACCAAAAGCAATCTACAAATTCAATGCAATCCCTATCAAAATTACAATACCATTTTTCAGAGAACTAGAACAAGTAATCCTAAAATTTGTATGGAATCACGAAAGACTCCAAATAGCCAAAGCAATCTTGAGAAAGAACAACAAAGCTGGAGGTATCATAATCCCAGACTTCAAGATATATTACAAAGCTACAGTAATCCAAATAGTATGGCACTAACATAAAAACAGATACATAAATCAATGGAACAGAATAGAGAACCCAGAAATAAACCCACACTTACATGGTCAATTAATCTATGACAAAGGAGGCAAGAATATACAACAGGAAAAAGATAGCCTCTTTAAAAAAATGGGTGTTGGGAAAACTGGATAGCTACATGCAAAATAGTAAAACTGGATCACTTTCCTATACCATACACAAAAATAAATTTAAAATGGATTAAAGACATAAATGTGGTATCTGAAACCATAAAACTCCTAAAAGAAAACATATGCAGTAACCTCCTGGACATTGGCCTTAGGCAACATGTTTATGGATCTGTCCCCTCAGGCAAGGGAAACAAAAGCAAAAATAAACTATTGGGACTACACCAAAACAAAAAGCTTTTGCACAGCAAAGGAAACCATCAGCAAAATGAAAAGGCAACCTCCTGAATGGGAGAAGATATTTGCAAATGATATATCTGATAAGGAGTTAATATCCAAAATATATAAAGAACTTGTGCCACTCAACACCAAAAAAATAATAATCCAATTTTAAAAATGGGCAGAGGACCTGAAAAGACACTTTTCCCAAGAGGGCATACAGATGGTCAACATATACACGAAAAGACTCTCGATATCACTAACCATCAGGGAAATACAAATCAAAACCACAAGGAGTTACCACCTTATACCAGTCAGAATGGCTAAAATCAAAAAGACAAGAAATATCAAGTGCCAGAGAAGATACAGAGATAAGGAAACCCTTGTGCACTCTTGGTGGGAATGTAATGCAACCACTGGGGAAAAGTATGGAGGTTCCTCAAAAAATTAAAAATAGAATTACCATATGATCCAGCAATTCACTACAGAACATTTACCCAAAGAAATCTGAAAAGATATATGCAACCTATGTTCATTGCAGCATTATTTATAATAGCTGAAATACGGAAGTAACTAAGTGTCCATCCACAGATGAATGGATAAAGATGATGTGGTATATATACACAACAGAATATTACTCAGTGGGGCACATGGATGGCTCAGTCGTTAAGCGTCTGCCTTCAGCTCAGGTCATGATCCTGGGGTCCTGGGATTGAGCCTTGCATTTTGTTCCCTGCTCAGCAGGAAGCCTTCTTCTCCCTCTCCCACTCCCCCTACTTGTGTTCCCTCTTTCACTGTCTCTCTCTGTCAAATAAATAAATAAAATCTTAAAAAAAAAAAAAAGAATTATTACTCGGCCATAAAAAAGAATGAGATCCTACCATTTGCAACAAAACAGATGAACCTAGAGGATATTATGCTAAGTGAATGAAGTCAGAGAAAAACAAATAACCATGATTTCACTTATATGAGGAATCTAAAAAATAAAATAAATGAACAAACTAAAAAACAGAAAGAGACCCATAAATTCAGAGAAAAAACTGGTGGTTACAAGAAAGAGGGTTGGGGGATGGGTGAAATAAGTAAAGGGGAGTAAAGAGATATAAACTTCTAATTATAAAATAAGTAAGTCACAGAGATGTAAAGTACAGAATAGGGAGCAGTCTGTATTATTGTAATAAAATTCTCTGGTGACAGATGGTGACTACACTTACTGTGGTGAGCACTGAGTAACGTACAGACTTGTCAAACCACTGTCATATACAGAAAGTAACATAACACTGTATCTCAACTATTCTTAAATAATAAAAATTTAAAATAAATTCAAAAAAGTTTTAGAGAAAAACAACCGAAGTATTCACTGTGATCCTGATAGTCTAAGAAAATAAAAGTCTGTCAGTAGAAGAACCACTGCTAAGAGCACAGCTAGAATGGACAGCACTCTGGAAATCTCCCCACTCCACAGCCCCATACTCCAAACACCCAAATCTGCTTCTTGCCTCCTCAGCATATCTCCCTGGTAAAGCCTTCATCTTCCCCATGGTGATTCTTTTCTCACCTCACCTCAGAGGTGACTCAAACCACAACCTGCAGGGCTGGAGAGGCTAAAAGTACATTCTGGTTTTCAGGCCTCACAGTTCATCCTGGAGATAGCAGGGATAAAGACGTTGATCCAGACAAAACGTGAAATGATACCACATCTCCCATTTTTAATAGTAAACCTGTTTTCTTCAGTCATGTCCTCCAGGCTGACCAGGCAGTGACCTTGCCCAACCCTACTTCCTAAACCCACAGCAGAGGCTGGCCAATCCAGGACAGAGCAGATGCCAGTCATAGCCTCACCTTCCCTTTCAGTGTCTGCAAAGCATCCAGGTAGGCAGCCAGCATGGGCAGACTCAAAGTCTCCACCAGGGTGGTATGCAGCCACTGGATCAGCTTGGTGTCCCAGCTCACACTTGCCAGAGCCTGGCGCACTCTCCTTGCACACTTGTCCACAGCAACACGGCGCAGCACTGGCTCATTGCAAGCCTGGAAGATATAAGTGAAATGATAACACATGAGGGCCACCTTGTTAGCAACTGGGGCAGGTAGGACGGGGACCAACAAGTTAGTCAGCTACTAAGGCTGAACTAGGAAGAGAATACCAATGGGCCAATTTCTAGAGTCTTACCCCTTCATTGGCCAAACGGGCAAGCCGGTCAGACTGCAGGGCTTTGAGGATCTTGTTAAATAGCTTGTTCTGGGCCATTGTCCAGCCAGTCCTATAAGAGAAACTCCGAGGAATTAAAGTCAAACGCTGGGGACACTCCTCATGCATGTACACTGTACAAAGATTATGCCATGTTTTTTGTCCACCCTATGAAACAATACAACTCAAAGCAGTTTAAAGACCACTGAGCTAAAACACAAGACCTAGATTCTGGTTCCAATCCTGCCCATAAGACACCTCAGCATACATTTGTATTAATATATATACTACAAGTCAAAACCAGTTATGAAGGGGCACCTGGGTGGCTCAGAGGGTTAAGCCTCTGCCTTTGGCTCAGGTCATGATCTCAGGGTCCTGGGATCGAGCCCCGCATCGGGCTCTCTGCTCCGCGGGAAGCCTGCTTCCTCACCCTCTCTCTCTGCCTGCCTCTCTGCCTACTTGTGATCTCTATCAAATAAATAAATAAAATCTTAAAAAAAAATTATTAAAAAAAAAAAACAAAACCAGTTATGAAGTTTTTTTCCAGTGCTACCAAAGCTATTTATTCAGAGGCTAAAATAATCATTAATAAATAAAATGATGGCACCACTGCACAGATATATTTGAATTTCACAAGTTTAATATTTCACACAAAAAGACAGGATGAGCAAGGGTTTCAGTATACTAAAATCACAGACTAAGGTAAGAGACCTACTTAAATTACCTTTAGGATTATAACAGGAATAGTCTACGACCATACCACCCTGAACACGCCCGATCTCGTCTGATCTCGGAAGCTAAGCAGGGTCGGGCCTGGTTAGTACTTGGATGGGAGGATTATAACAGGAATATAACAAATGAATGTTCCCCAATATTGCATTGCACACTCTCTCTCTCCCTTTTCCATGTATACTTTTGATGTTTTTCTGTATACTACACAATTAGCAAGTTTACTTTTGAATGGTCTGCTCCATATGAGTTAACGCTGTACCACCCCCATATGACACGTATACACACTTTTACTTTGATTAAGGAAGGCCTAGTGTGTCCTCCTCCAACTCAACAGTAAACTCCTACAATTAGAAACTAGTCCTACTGCTTCTGTTCCCACCTCATCATACCCAGCACAGTGGCTAGGAGCTTATTTAAGTACCCCCTCAGTCCATTCCTGGCAATCTTAATGATTCTGATACTCCAACTCTGGCCTGTAACCTTCCTAAAGAGACTAAGAGAAAGATAACAGAAGATGCCCAATTAGTAATTGTTTATCAACTCTCCCCAGCGCGTGCGTGTGCGTGCGCACACACCCACACCCACACACAAAACTTTAAAGGTAATTAAGTTACCTTTAAAAAAAAAACAATTTTAGTGGATGCCAGAACCAAATGAGAACCTGGGATGAGATCATAGTAGCATTTCAATCAGTAGGGGTAAAGTAAATAGGGCTGACAAACCACTAGCCAACTGGAAAAAGAAAATCTGGATCCCTACACATCATTCTTTAACACCAAAATAAATTCTAAGTAGATAAGTTAAATATTGAAAAATAAAGTTACTAAAGTAATAGAAAAAGCAGTGTATGTGTGTATATATATATAAATATGTATTTATATATAGGACCTTTCTAAATATGGCCTAAGGGGCACCCGGATGGCTCAGTCGTTGAGCATCTGCCTTCGGCTCAGGTCATGATCCCAGAGTTCTGGGATCGAGCCCTCCATCAGGCTCCTTGCTCCACGGGAAGCCTGCTTCTTCTTCTCCCAATCCCCCTGCTTCTATTCCCTCTCTCGCTGTGTCTCTCTCTGTCGAAAAAATAAATAAAATCTTAAAAATAAATAAGACCTAGAAGCCACAAAAGAAATAAATATTAAAGATATAAAGATAAAAATTTCAAACTTCTATAAAGGAAAAAACTAAACTATCCTAAAGTCAAAACACAATGGAAAAATAACTGTCATTTCATTGAAACAGAAAAAACCTCCGGAAAATTAGTGAGAAAATGATAAAATACTCAAAACAAAAACAATGGGCAAAGAACATGAAAAGGCAGTTCACGCAAAAAAAGCAGTCAATTCCCTCCAAAATTACACATTCAAATGAAAATCATAAAATTATTTTCACCTATCAAATGGGTGAAAATTAAGAAACTTAATACTCTGTGTTATGAGAATGTAAGAAAATAGGTCCCTCCATACTTTGTTGATGGAAATATAAATTTAGTATAACCTTTTGGAAAGTCATTTGGAAAATCAATTACAGAGGAAAAAAAAATCAATCCAAAAACCTAAGTCAAATCATGACACTCAGCTCAAAGGCCCTTAGTGGCCCCATTTCAATCAGTCAAAAGCAACTACCTCCTTAGCGGACTATCTGGACCCCACTGCCTGTCCCGCCTCATCATCCATGACTGCTCTTGACTTACTGGGCTTCACCACATTGCCCCAGCCCACCTGACACACACACCCTCCATGCTCCCATATCACAGACTGGGCCTGGCCACCCACTCCGTCTACCGGACACAATGGCTCCCTCTCCGATCTCCTTCAGGTCATTGCTCAAACGTTATGTTCTACTGAGGCTTCCCCTGACTCACCCTTATTTAAAACTACCAATACCCAGATTCCCTAGTTCCTTTTCCAGCCATATCTCCACCTTATGCTCTACCCATTTTACTTCTTTGTTTAATGTGTCTTCCTCAGCTAGAATGTAAAGGGCAACATGGCAGGGATTTTGGTCGGTTTCGTTTAAGTGTTATATTCCCAACATGTAAAACAGTGTCTGACAAACAAGAGCTAATGGAACATCTGCTGAATGAATAAATGGATGAACTGTAGGCATACTACATTCCAAGCCCTGTAAACAGTTGAGTGCACATACCAACCCTTACACTCCCCACTGAGCACTGAGCAGGAGAGGAACGCTGAGACATGATTCAGGCTCAACTATAAACTGAGCGGGTGGGCATATGTGGGTGGGTAACAGAGGGAAGCTGCTTGAAACAATTATAACAATCTCAATTTCTTTCACTTTATAACAAACTAGTACATTTTCCATCATACACCACCAGCAAGACACCCTATTTTCTATAGGTCATCTAAGAATACTATAACAAGGCCCAGTAAATATGCAGATGGAGGACAAATTGCCCTTTGTTATTGGCTTTCTACAATGATCCTACTATCCTTAAATACCTTCTAGAAAGGGAGAAAATTATGGGCCTTCATTTCTTCTGTGAAATAAAATCTCCACCTAACACATCTCCAGTTTCACAACTGACTACAGGTACACACAGTCCAAGAGAACACTAACTAGGACTCTAACCAGCTCCACAATACAGAGCTGGCTGTGTGTCCTCAGTCTCCTTGACAATAAAATAGATGGGGACTACTCAGCCTCCAAGGTTGCCTCTAGCAACCAAAACTCAGCTATGATTACTGATGGAAACACAAGTTGTAGGATAACAGCTGACGTCCATGATGGGGAATTCAGAAGCACCCTCTATCTTCAGTAGCTATCCTTGCTACAGCTGAATCCCTTAACTTCCCAAGCCTCCCACCCCTCCATAACCACCTTGTAGGGTACTAAAAGACGTCTTGGGTTTTGTGAAATTGTCCTTTCTTATTTCCCCCTAGTTAATTTGGCTTAATTCCTGCTACTTCATCAGGATCCAGTCAATTTTGTTGTGGTTTGATATTTCAGAAATTTTTGACTTGGGAGGTGGGGAGAGACTTCAACTCAACCTTGGAACTCAGGATACCTTGGGACCAGGAAGGCTTGTGGGAAAGCAGCTCCAGCCCATTGATTCACAATCTCCTTTTCCTCCATATTATTTAAATGCGAAGGACATTCACATGAGAAGTCGCTTTTTCATGTATAGCAATTCTCGGGTGGACTTGATCAACACACCTCTTTGTTTTTTTTTTATTTTTTCAAGATCTTATTCATTTATTTTACAGAAAGAGACACAGCAAGAGAGGGAACACAAGCAGGGGGAGTGGGAGAGGGAGAAGCAGGCTTCCCATCGAGTAAGGAGCTCCATGCAGGGCTGATCCCTGGGATCATGACCTGAGCCACCCAGGCACCCCACATCTCTTTGTTTTTAGTGGCTGGTTCTACCCTACTGGTGGACATTCAGGTGTGTCTCTTTTACTGCTATTATGAACAGGTGCAGTGACCACCCTTCCTTTCCCTACCAATACAAACATATACACATCTGTCCACATCTTTATACAGGCACGCAAACATCTCTGTAAGATAAATTTCTTCAGGTAGAAATGAAAGATCAAAAGCTATCTCTGTCAAAAATTTCAAATTTCCAGTTCTATGAAAATATTATCTATAAAAAAAACTGCAAAACCTCAAAAGTTGAATTACACTGTAGCCTCATCCCAGGCAATATTGCTCACTTTTAATCAAACAGGGTAAGCAATGAATACAATTTCTTCATGTTCAACAATCTCTTGTGCTTTCTCAAAGTCTATCAGTCATGTTGCAAACTTTAATTCCAAAGACAGAGAATGAGGTATAATTTATTTACGAGGCACCAACAGCATTTCCAAAATTATCCTGTTCTTTATTATGTAACAGGATGTTTTCTCTATTTGTTTTTCTTACTCTATATTTATTCTGAAACCCAAAATGATGGAAGCAAGAAAAAATGATGTGAACAAAATGGGAGGGGAAGAGGGTACTAGAAAGCTACTTAGAAATTACTACCATACACCAATGACAGCTGAAATTAAACTGAAAAACCACAATGTTGAGAGTCTAAAATCCCAGAAAAAGTTCTTAGGATTGTTGCTGGATAGGTAACAAAGCGATTCCAAGAACTGAAACATGTTCTCTGTATTTTGTCAGCTTCGTGGGAGGCTGGAAAATTAAGTGGGCAGAAAAAAAATGATCTAACCCGAGATTAAGATAAAGAGCATGCAAAAGATATAATTAAGGAAAATTTTAAAAACAGGAGACAGAATTTTAAATACAAGTCTAAACAGTCAAATAGCCGATGGGAACTGTGGTGAGTCAATGTGCTCCTCCTACCTAAACCAATTCAATTTTCATGAGTGCAAAAGTGCCTTTTCTTCATTTCTTTGATGAGATCAGATAATCTTGTATTCCCCATGCTTTGATAGAACCTACTGATGTCTGACCTCTGGCTCATCTTATCCAAGCAGCCAAAGTCACACTGGTCCCAGAAAAGCCACATGTTTTCAAATGTAATTATTCTTTCTCTGAATAATTACTGTTTTAAGGGAGACTAATTCAATATTAAAATGTCTAAAGGATTTTTTTAACCAGAAGTCTGACAGGGAGAGATAAAGAACATCAGAGAGACTGAATAGGCCACACTTATTTTTTTCTAGATTATGAAAATTCTTTGCTTAGACACTAAGAGAAAGGAAAAAAGAAGAGGAAAGAGAAGGAAAGGGGGGAGAGGGAGGGAAAAATAATTCAAAGATCTTGGGGTCAAAATTTCAAACATCCAACCTAAGATTAATACACAGATAGGTACATGTAATATTGAGAGGCATAATTAGAGCAAATTTTAAAATGGAGAACAATTTCTTTTCGGCTGAATTCAGAAGTTCTGAATTTCAAGATAAGACAACCTGCTTAAAGACACTAGATTCTTTTACTGAAACGTTGGAAATACCCTAAAGTCCATTTGACCATGCTGAGAAATACCATGTGCCAGGAGTATTTTGTTAAATCTCTTTCAAGGGACGCCTGGGTGGCTCAGTTGGTTAAGCAGCTGCCTTCGGCTCAGGTCATGATCCCAGCGTCCTGGGATGAGTCCCACATCAGGCTCCTTGCTCGGCAGGGAGCCTGCTCCTCCCTCGGCAGGGAGCCTGCTCCTCCCTCTGCCTCTGCCTGCCTCTCCGTCTGCCTGTGCTCTCTCTCTCTCTAATAAATAAATAAAATCTTAAAAAAAAAAAATCTCTTCCAAAAGCTGTGTACCTAATTAAACTTGGCATTTGGTAAAACATCGGTGGGGGCAGGGGAGCCAGTCCAACTTCCTCAGGGCAACAGTGCATACCAGCAAATGTAAATTATTTTCAAAGGCTCTATAAACATGACTTTGACATGCAGACACAAAAGCATGATCTAGACCAGAGGTCAGCAAACCTTTTCTTTAATAGTCTGGATAGCAAACATTTCAGTTTGTGGGCTACATGGTCTGGGTCACAACTATTCAACTCTATGTGTACAGTGCAAAAGCAGACATGGACAATACCTAAGTAACGTGCATGGCTGTGTTCCAAAGAAACTACATTTATGGACAGTGAAATCTGATTTCATATCTTTTGACATTTTTTCAACCTAGTAAAATGTAAAAACATTTCTTAGCTCATGGGCCATACAAAAACAAGCAATGGGTCAAATCTGGCACATTGGCCATAGTTTGCCAACCCCTGATCTAGGCAATTAAATCAAGCAGAGAGGGATATTTAAACTGTTTCACAAAATATCAGGCATTACTAGAGAAAGTCAGAGTCAGTTGGGGTTAGGAGAGGGCCTTCATTATCTATACACAGAAAGCTATCTAAAGGCAGTTTCTACTGAAATAATTCAAGAAGGGGGGAAGGATTCTAACAAAGAATATAAAGTTTCTGACTCTACTGACAGATCAGTAAGCTCTGAGGAAAAGCAGATTTCTAGGGCACTGTCCTATAGCCCATGAGCTCTTGATGTGGGAAACTGTAATTTTACAGGATTTTATACAGGAAGAAAAGAAGCAGCAATTTAACAATCAAGTCAAGGGAAAGAATGGCAACAAGATGATTATAATCAGAGCACAGGGAACTAACTGCAAGCTCTACAAAGGCTACACATCCAGAATTCAGGGACAAGGTCATAAAATGGTGACCTCTGAAATTGAAGCCAGTAAGTATCATCAAATAATGAAATTAGCTGTGTGCAAACGTGACCTACCTGAGGAGATGGTTTGTAAGCCTGTTGCTAATGAGAGGACTCCTCCAAAATCTCATCAGACACTAAAAAACAAATAATCTGAGATAAACTGAACGCTAATTAATCATATCAATCTGTGGCAATGTCATAACAGAAGGATGGAGGTCCACATGGAGAAAGACAAGCCAAAGATAAGACTCTGTTGGTGTTTCTCTGTAGGACTGGGCAGGTGATAGTGTGCCCCGGCCTACTCTGTGGGCCCACCTTGCTTTGAGGAAGCAAGCTGCCGTGTTGAAGGAGGGTGCCTCCAGGGCAGACTGTCCATTCACCACCCACTTCTGAAACAGAACAGCTTCCCAGACTCTCCTACTGAGAACTGATGCTCTGGCCAGGCCACCCCAGTGTCTCATCTGCCTTACAGGTTATTTTTCTTCTTATAAATTAAGAATCAGGTATTCATATGCATTAAGTCTCTGATGACTTTGATAAGTATGAAGAGCCCCTAAAAACCTCCTAATCATGACCATGGGTGAACAGATAAAAAGAACTTCATGCAGTTCTCCCACGCAGTTTCGGAAATTACAAACTGACGACAAGGCAACTGGCAACACCACAAAGGGACACATAACGGTGGGAGGCCGCCTTGTTCTGCCATCACTAGCTGGTCTCTCATTGAGAGATGTGCCCTTCAAGAGAGGGTACATAGCCAAGAACACTGAGCTCTGGAGTCAGATGGCTTGCTCTGAACAAATTCCTGCTCCATCACTTGCTAAACTAAGGTTTCTCAATCTCTCCGAACTCAGCTTCTTCATCTTACAAAACAGAGACGAAGAAGGGATTTAACTCAGAGAGTTATTGTGAGGATTAAAAGAAATAATGCATATGAAGTGTGTGGCACAGTGCCTGGCACCTAGAAAGCACTCAACAAATGGTAGTTCTTTTTTGGTACTAGCACTGTCACAATTTTTTATTATTATTAACTGCTACAATGGCAGGAAACCATTTTTGCTGCATTCACTGACACCGGGACTACTCTAGTAGCTGATCCTTACTCACAGCAGAAGTTTCCCTCTTCAGCTGAAACTCTGGAAAGCATTTCATCTTCTTAGGGCACAACAGCAATTCCAACTCAAGAACCCCAAACAACTTTTTCATAAGCTCTTGACCCAGCTGCAGAACTGCCCCTCCTTCCACAGCTACTACCTTATTCGCACAAGCAGACCTGCTCAATCTCATTCCCTGCTTCTGACCAGACTCAGAAACCAGGCCAACTGCCTCAAACCCTCCTACACTTCTTTATATCTAATTACCTCTTCCCCTTCCATTATTATAAAACAAGAGCTCTCCAAAAGTATGGCAAGTTTATCACCTACACACCCCCCTTGATGTGAAAATTTTAACATTCCCTTACACACAGCAGATAGAGGGAGAGAGCCATCAGGGAAATGCAAATTAAAGCCACAATCAGAAGTCACTCTGCATCCACCAGAATGGTAATAATTTAAAAAGAGGCAGACAATAACAAGTGTTGGCAAAGATGTGGAAAAACTGGAACTCTCATACACTGCTACTGGGAATGTAGAATGGCGAAGCCCCTGTAGAAAGCACTGGAAATTCCTCAAAAGTTAAACAGTTACCATATGACCCAGCAATTCCACTCCTAGGTATATATGCAAGAGAACTGAAAACCCATGTCCACAAAAAAATTAGTACATGAATGTTCAGAGCAACATTATCCAAAATAGCCAAAGAGTGTTAGCAACCCAAATATCCATTAATGGATGAATGGATAAATAAAATGTGGTATATCCACACAATGGAATTTCAGTAATAAAAGGGAATGAAGTACTGACTCATGCTATAGCATGAATGAACTCTGAAAACATTATGCTAAGTGAAAAAAAGCCAGACACAAAAGGCCACATATTTTTATGATTCCATTTAAATGAAATGTCCAGAATAAGCTAATTTAGAGAGATAGAAAGTAGACTGGTGGTTGCCAAGGGATGAAGGGGTTGGCAGGAAATGAGAAGTGACTGTTAATGGGTATGGAGTTTCTTTTGTGGAGGACAAAAATGTTCATTAAATTGATTGTGGTGGTGCATATACTAAAAACCACTGACTGTACACATTAAACAGGTAACTGCATGGTATGTAAAGTTTATCTTCACGGAGTTGCTATGCAGTAAGTAAAAGATAAATAAATGTATGCTAAAGCAACAATGACAAATGCACAAGAGAGGAGAGGAGTGGAGTCCCCTGGGTCAATAGGAAACATGGGAATAAAATCAGCCAACAAAGTCATGAAAACTTCCTCAAAACCACAGACTGCAAATCTATTTTTAAAAGCCAGTCAAATCAAACATCTGTTAGCTTTCCAAGTGACTCCAAAACATTTTCATTACTCTAGTTACAGACTATATAAATATAGTATCTTACAAATGTACTCTTATTTAATGGCTTGTTTGTTTGTAGTCTGAGTAACTCTGATAGCACAGCCTGCAGTATATAAGATACAGAACTAGTTATGCCTATCATATTTAATTCATTTACTTATTCAATAAACATTTATTATATGCCTACTATGTGCCAGGCAGTGTCCTAGGTGTCAGGGATGCAAAGACGGCTGAGACACAAGCCCTCCTCTCAAACACCTCACTGCATCCTGGGCTGAGAGTTGTAACAGAGTTAAGAAAACATTCTGACTCCTGTGGCTGCAAATGAAATAAACTCCTAACAGATGTGTTTCAATGAAGATGATGATACAAAATATTTACAATGCAATGACCATTAACCCTATAGTGACAAGTCCTCCTGAGCAGCGGCCTACCTGTTGACATGCTCCTCCCAGTCCTCTGGTGGAGGAGGGGCATCTGCATCGGTCCTGGCGAAGATGACATGGCGTTCACACTCATTCATCACGCTGCGTGCCTTCTGATTGTCATAGAGCGGCACAGGGGTTGATGTGACTGTCTCCACATCTATTGGAACGTCTGATTCACTGTAAACAGGTGAGGAAATAGGACCAGGCCACACGTACTTCACACAACACAGGTGTTTAACGATCATCTGGTTGCCAAAAAATGACTCTTTAATATAATCAGTTTGAAAGTATGCATAAGCACATTATATCCACAAGAAAATTATGATCCAAAGTCATCTTTCCCACACGTGTCTAGATCTCTGCCCTCTGACATGCTGTTATGTGCTGGGGGAACACAAAGTCATTTCAAAATGTGTCCATATAGGGGCGCCTGGGTCGCTCAGTGGGTTAAAGCCTCTGCCTTCAGCTTGGGTCATGATCTCAGGGTCCTGGGATCGAGCCCCACATCGGGCCTCTCTGCTCAGTGGAGAGCCTGCTTCCCTTCCTCTCTCTGCCTGTCTCTCTACCTACTCTACCTACTTGTGATCTTTCTCTGTCAAATAAATAAAATTTAAAAATCTTTAAAAAAAAATGTGTCCATATAAAAAATGACAGCTATTTTTCTTCAAAAATAAATATTCCAGAAGAAAACAGCTGACTGCCTACATGTACTTTCCAATACAGTAACTATAAGCCACATGCAACTGCTAAAATTCATAAAAATTAAGCAGAATTAAAAATTCAGCCACATTTCAACTGCTCAACAGACATGTGGCTAGCGGCTACCATATTAGACAGCACAGATACAATACGTTCTTTTTATTGCAAAGAGTTCTGTTGGGACAGTGCTATTTAAATTATTCACACAAACTTTCCCTTTTATTAGCAAGTCAACTGATAGCTAATTATATGCTATAAAACCCTATGATTGTCTAAGACAGATCACCTAGAATGTAGACACCTTAGTTATTTAACTCACTGTATAAGAAGCCTAGAACAAAAACAAACAGAAATGGATATGTGATGGATCTTTCATATTTTAAAATGTTATTAATGAAATCCTAGTGCCATAAGGGCTCTTCACTGCACCAAATTAGTCACTCAAAATACTATGCCAATCAAAATGGTCTACTGGTGTCTATCAAACATTGCTTTAACTTTTTGACCCCGGTGATGATCTTACTGCATCTATTCCCAATGGCTAGAATAATTACATCATTATGAAATGAAGTGAAATATGTGCAGCTAGATTTGATGGTGGGTGAAAGAGCTGATTATCTTCTCTGGACCAGACACTGGGCTCAGCATGTGGACTTATATGCCTAAAAGAGAACAGATTTCACCATTCCTAATCTATCCTCTACCACCCCATCTCCAGTCTTCCTCAACCCATGGTACCACTAAGCTACTCAAGCCAAAAATCTGACTCATCCTAATTTCACCTTTTCCTTTAACCCTGGCCTGTGTTTCCAATTCATCACAGAAGGTGCTTTACCTACAAAATATATCTCAAGGTCATCCTTTTTCTTCATCTGTACTATTCCCGCCTCTACTCAAACTTATCATGATCTCTGGCCCCCACTACTATAATGGTCTCTTAGCAGGTCTTCTATTTCCACTCCTGAACTCTATCTATTCAACAGAAATTGATCTTTTATTAAAGATTTTTTTTTTTTT